>ML664161.1:45718334-45900950 GCA_007570785.1 Antilocapra americana | reverse complement strand
AATAACCTAACTTTACACCTAAAGCAACTAGAAAAGGAAGAAATGCACAAGCCCAGAGGTAGCAGAAGGAAAGAAATCTTAAAGATCAGGGCAGAAATAAATGCAAAGGAAACAAAAGAGACCATAGCAAAAATCAACAAAGCCAAAAGCTGGTTCTGGTTCTTTGAGAAGATAAATAAAACTGTGTTAACATTTTAAACATGTTCTCAGCAGCCCAGGGAATTTACCTCTCTCTATGGACTGCTGGATTCCTTTTTTTCAAAAACATCTCTGAATACTTAAAGATGAACAGCTTTTTAAAAATTGGAGAACAAAGCATTGGCATGTAACTATAATGCCAGTAATCTGAGGTGTATAATCTGAAGCCTACTGCTTGAATGAATGAGTGATCTGTGTGGTCAGTGGATACAGAACAAGGGCAACTCTACTCGTTAAAACTGACCTCAGAAGTGAATAAAACGTTCTCTGTCCTTCATTCTCCCAGATAGTCAAGGTCTCTTACCTTTCCATAGTGAACTTTTTCTGGGGAGCTGTCTTTCTCATCTTCACATTACTTCTCTGTCGCTTTTTCAGTTTTCTGCCTCTCTTCTTTCTTTCTCCTTATATAGCCCATCTCTCCACCTTTTTCTTTTGCTTTCTGAGTTTCTTTCACCTCCTCCTCACAAACTCCTCCTCTAACAAAGCTTAATATGACATCGAGTTATGTTTTTAAAATATTTATGAACAAATTTTTATATGCTCTATTCTTAATGTTTTAATTCAAGTGAGTTGGAAAGTCTTTAATTCTCTGCACTAATTATCCATTAATTACCTATGTGTTAGATTGCTGGAAAGACTTACAGGATTCAGATGTGTTATTCTGATAAAACAGCTTTAATATAAGACTGCAATAATGGGGGAAAGATATACATTGAGAGATTCTGGAGATCTCAGGCCTACATTTCTTTTTTCTTCCACCGCTGGGTCCCACAGAACCAGCTTTACATCCAGTTCTTAAATCAACACCAGAATATGTACAAACACCTCTGTCCCAGAAAGCCTGAGCTCTTCTCATCACGGGGTCTCCAGAATGATCTGGCCACATAGATATATTCCAGGCACCCATCCAGTCTCAACCATCAAAACCTTCAGCTCCACCAAAACCAAGTGTTAGGCATAAATCCCATTATTTTCACTCATTGAGGCTGACAGCCTGGTACATCTGCCCCCAAATAACTCAAAGACCCATGGTTAGTATATTTTAAAGTTTTGGTGAATACTTTTCTAAGGAACCTTGATAAGATAAGCATTTGACCAATTCAGACCTGCTGAGATTAGCCCATACTATTCTTTCTCTTAAAATCTTACCAAGCTATTTTGCTGTATATTTAGGCTGGAGCTAAAAGGATTTTTTTTGCTATGGGTCTGAAGTCAGTGTTTTCAGAATAAATTTCTCCCAAGCCCCGTTTAAACAAAATGAAAGGGGTGAGCTGCCCCAGACTGATCTCTCTCTCTCTGACAGACCTCCTTCTCAGCCCTCACCTTCCGCCTCATCTCCAGGATGGCCCTTTCCACCTCTTCCAGCGCTCGTTCTCTCCTCTCTACCGCCCGCTCCCGCCATTCCACTGCCCTCTCCCTCCTCAGAAGCTCCTTTTCTCTTTGGCTGGCCCATAAAGCCAGGGCCCCCACCTGCTCCAGGA
This sequence comes from Antilocapra americana, assembly GCA_007570785.1. Classification (NCBI taxonomy): domain Eukaryota; kingdom Metazoa; phylum Chordata; class Mammalia; order Artiodactyla; family Antilocapridae; genus Antilocapra; species Antilocapra americana. The sequence goes on along the minus strand of ML664161.1, from coordinate 45,899,271 downwards.
GCCTGGCCCAGTCGCCCTCAATACCCATGGGGAGCTGCGGCCCTTGAAGCCTGGGGTCCTGACGCTGCCCAGCTTGACCGTGGCCACTCTTCTCCAGCTCATCCTTGTGCATGCTTTTCAGATGCTTCCATAGGGCTGTGGTGCCCACGTTAACCCCAGGGCCCCGGCTCACCTGCCTGCCACACAGGCGGCAGGTGGCATATTGGTTGGGGTGGTGCCCTGCACGGGCAGGGGCCAGGTGGAAATATTCCCAGGCCTCAGAAAATCGAGTCCCCTTGTTGTGGGGAATCGGGGTGGGCATGGCACTGGCAAAAAGGCCGGCTGGTTCTCCTGTCTCACTGATCTCCTCCTCCTCCTTCACTTCCAAGTGCCCTTTTGCCTTCATCCTGTTTCCATCCTCCTCCTCTTCTTCCCGCCTCATCCTGTCTCCTCTTTACAGCTTTCCTTGAGCCAGAAGTCTCTAAAGCTAAAAGTGTACTTGGGAAGGGACTGGGTGACTCTCAGGGATTTGGAATAGTGGTTAAAGGCTGGCCACACCTGGGTGGTGTGATGTTTCCTCCTTTCTGCTTCACTGGAGAGTCAGGGTGAGTCAGAGCCAAGCAAAATCGCCTTTGAGGCTCTGTGTACCTTCCCTCCATAACCCAGATACATGCTGATCCCTCCTTGGCTGGGCCAGAAGGCAGGACAACTCAGTGCAGCAATTATTAATACAAAGCTTTCCAGTGAGCTCAGTGTTCAGTACCTCAACCAGCACCACAAGTGTTTTTGAATACTGAGAATTTCAGGTATTCTCTTGATTCTTCTCCTGGCTGCTTCCACTGCTTTGTGCTCCCGGAGACCTGTCTGATGCACTCTGGAGACAGGAGGAGCAGCCTCAGGGTTCAGGCTGTCCCAGGATGCCAGGGCGGGGGCCTCACTGGGTCTCTTTCCTTGTGTGGGTAGAAGCGAACAGAGACTGATGCTAATGTAGGAGAGATTCGCTGTTCCTCTGAACAGATGCAGAAGTCAGTCTGGAAGCTACAAAGTCTGCCAGGGTCTGGGAAATACAGTTCCCAGTGTAAAGTCAGCTTGTCCCTAGAGAGGTTCCTCAGGGGCTGGGATTCTAAGAACTCTGAACAGCAGGCTTAGCTGTTTTCAGCAGAAAGAGCTGGCATACCTGGAGGAGAGAGCGGGGGAGCACATCTCCACAGCCTGGTTGTATCAGGGTGACCTCAGCAAGTAGCTCATCACACTTCACCTTCCCCGGTACCATCACCTGCAAAGCCAACAGTGAATGAGATCTTCCTGATGGCAGCTTCCTCCAGATGTTTGGTTTAGGGACCCCATGTTAAGGATAAATTAACACATGGAAAGTTATGGTACATTTTAAAAAGAGCCTGCCTTGTCTCTCTTAGATCATTTTTTAAATGATTGAGAACCTTATCTATCAAGCTTTGCCACCTTGAACAATTCAGAAGCACCACCCAGACCCAAGTGGGTACTTACCCGCAAGCAAGGCTTCAGACTGGTCTCTGAGGGTTCCGGTGCAGGGAGTGCTCCTACCACGTTGGAAGGTTGCTAGCTGCCTGCTGCCACCAGGAGGAGGGCATCTCCACTTCCTGTTCCCTCCCACTTCCAGGGAAGCCTTGTTTCTACCGGGGTGTGACCCTACCTGCAGGGCTTTTCTGCAATAAATGCAGACCTTTTATCCTCCTCCTTCCACCACCCAAAAAAGTTGTCCCTGGCAAATGTTGTGAAGTAAAACAATAAATCAAGCGCCTACAAGTCTTAGTTGTCTCCAGAAGACTAGATCATCTGGCCTCTCAAGTAAAGAAGATTTAAGATGGGGGGAGGGTGAAAAATGGGCAAAGAAACCACATGCCTTGAGGATACCTGTGGTTTCAAATATTTTGTCCAGTTGTCAGGCTGTAAAGTCTCCATTGTTGGTTGGAAACTATTGGTATTATAAATAAAGTCAGTAGAAAAGTCAGAGAACTTGCAGAAAGGGAAGATTAAATAAAAGGACCCTTCTCCCGCAACTGAGAGAAATATAGCAAATTTAGGGTTGATTTCTATTATATTATGTAACCAGAATTGGAAAAGCTGAAATCTGTTGACTTCTACTTTCAGTTGAAGTGAAATAAAGGGATAATCACAACATAAGCAAAAAATATAAATTGCAGATATATAGATTTTAAACGGAAAACCTACTAAGAGGAGACAAGCACATTTTAAACATATCCATGGGAGGAAAAACCTTAAGTTACAGGAAGAAAATACAGAAATGGTAGAGTAGAAAACATGTAGAGACTAAAAGTTAAATTTCAAGTGAAAAGTAAATGTATGAAGCCTGGAGAGACTCCAAATAGAAACAAAGAGTTGGTAAACAAATAGGGAAACTTTTTTTAAGGATTCTTCTTTCTAGACTAATAAGCTAAATATTTTCAAACTGATTCTGTGAAAAGTCCTTTGGAAAAGGTCCTGTCCAAGCTTAATCAAGCTGAATATGAGATCATTTACAAATGGTCACCATTTCAGTATTTCATCTGTGGAAACAAGGGAATGATGAGTGTTACAGCCAGATTTGGATTCATTTTTCCTGACTTGTCAATCTCATCTTGCTCCAACCTCTGCTTCCAGCATCCCCAACTCACACCCAAGTCCAGGAACCAATCTATTGCCCATCTTTTGTGAATTTCCCATTACTTTCCACCTGTAGGTTCCAGGCCTGACTCTTCCCTGTCCACAAAACATAATTGTGCCAAGTTGTTCCCAGATTTCATCCTTCTCTGCACTCCCACAGAACTCTCCAAATGCTTTTTGGCACTTTCTACAGAATTCTTTGTGGTATTACTCACTTATACCATATGTACTTAGAATAATGTGCTGGAGAAACCAATAATTTGCTTGTTTCATGAATACTTCATAAACAGACTCACAATGAGTGAGTGAATGATTTTGACTCCTCAGCAGAGAAAGGTGTGTGTGTGTGTGCACGTGTTTGTATGCATGTGCACATAAACTCTTGTTCATATTTATTTCATATTTTTTTGAATTTGACATGTTTTTCTTCTTAATCCTTTGAAAGTTCACCAAGAAATACAACTTGGCTTGCTTAGTAAAATCACATATGCTTGACATTTCATAACATGTTTGACTTCAGTTTGAACTAGTTTAGTCTGAAGTTTTTCCATTTTAGAGACCAGAGGAGTTTCAGGGCTAGAACCATATTCCTAAGCAAAATCTTAGAACACTCTCTTGACATGGTATAGAATATTTGAAACCTGAATCATTCCATGAAATCTGAATTTAGAAAATTTACAGGCATTAAATTTTTTTAATATTTTTATTGAGTTAACAAGAGATTTCTTCAGTGAGCCAGTTGCCTTTATAAAATAATGGAACTCCTGCTCATTCCTGATATTACCATATCATTATCTTTTGGTAGATTAGATGAACATAGAGAAAATGAATCATGAGAGGGGCTAAGGGTATTGACATTAATATAAACCTTTACACATTTTTAAAATATTTTTTTCACTATAGATCCTACACAGATCACCTGGAGATAAAGTCAGTCTTTGGCATTTTGTTGGATTAAATAAACTGAATTCTCTCTCCTTTACTTAATAAGAATATATTTCAGGAGACCTACTTTTGCTTTTAATACAGAAAGTGACGTAATTTCATGTATCTGCATTCCTGTCATGTGCCGCATCCCCATTAAGTGCTGAATGCGTGGGAAATCTGGGGCTTCTGTGTTTGTTATCTACCATTTTGGGTACAACAAATAACCTCCTCTGAAAGCCTCAGTATTTCCTTGGGGGTTTCACAGTGATGTTCTGAGGGATATTCATCTGCACGTTGGTGGGATTTCACCAGAAAGATGGGACTTAGTATTATTCTTAGATTTGGTTCCTCAGCTCTGCTCAAAACCAGACTCTTCAGGCATAACTAGTCTGCAGGGGAAGTGGCACACCAGGCATTACATATAGGTAACAGTTCTTTACTAATTAACTAGCATATTCATCAATTGTGAAAAGTATCTGAGAATTAAAAACTTAGGGCTGGCCACATGTAAACTACACATATCTCTTGATGAGAAAACAAAACTATAAAAACGAGTATAATTTTGTAGTGTCTCAGATAAAATAATGAAGATCAGATAATACCTTACTGCATATTTTCACCAGGCTCTTGAAGAAAGCACCATCTCACAAAAACAAACACAGTGTTGGGATTTGTGTTTGCTAAACTCCTGCTAAGCTCCCTGGTTTTGTAATATAAGCTACCTGCTCTTCTACTGGTTTCTTATTTTAATGCAACGTGCTTTACCAGGAAATATATTTTACTGAGATTAAGGTAACACCTCCAGTTTTACCATCAACTACTCCCTTTAACCATTCTGTGATTCTGTGCCCTAACTTCCCCATTGGTCAAATGGCAGTAATAAAGTGGGTCCTACCTAGCCTCAGATGGTAAAGAGTCTGCGTGCAATGCAGGAGACCTGGGTTCGATCCCTGGGCTAGGAAGATCCCCTGGAGAAGGAAATGGCAACCCTCTCTGGCACTCTTGCCTGGAAAATCCCATGGACGGAGGAGCCTGATAGGCTACAGTCCATGGGGTAGCCAAGAGTCAGACACGACTGAGCGACTTCACTTTCACTTTCATCTAGCCTATAGGATTGTTAAGATGATAAAAAAATTAATTAGGTAAACTCTTTACAAGTCAAAAGTGAAATATTTATATTAAATGGTTTCTGTAGTTGTTTCTACAAACAGTGCTTTATATTATTTGAGGAATAAAAATAACGAAAGTCTGGGTCTCTTTTAGCTTTCGGTCTGACAGAATATTCTTCCCTGGCCTCTGCCTGTTATAATGTCTTCCTATTCTTTGGTTTCCATTTATGCTATTTTATTCTGCCTTTCTGGAAATGTAATCTTCCTTTTCCAGAACTCAGAATCCAGATTTGCAACATTAGTATAGTTCTAGATTCTTAAATTGACCTTGAATTCTAGCTGTTAATTTGTAACATATCTATAGGTGATTGCCTATTTATAGTTCACATTGTAAGCAGTCTCTTAAAGGTAAACACTGCCTTGTTAAAAGTGGAAAGGACTTCCCTGATGGTCCAGTGGTTAAGACTTTATGCTTTCACTGCAGGGGTATGGGTTCAATCCCTGGTCCAGGGAGCTCCACCAATAAATAAAAAATAAATAAAATAATAAAAATGGAAAAGGTAGTTTTGTGCCAATTTGCCTCATTTGAGACCTAGTGGAGATGTGTGGGGTACCAGTTTCTTCTGAACTGGCAAATAATTCTTTCCATATTCTGTCTCTAGCCCCGGAGAATTTTTACCTGCTCACTGAGGAATGTATTTCCCACAGCAAACCTCACCTGGTTTATACAGAGAAGCTTCCCTCAAGGAGAAAGAGAAGGTAAGGAAATCAGTCAACGGAAGTGGGTTTGGCAAAGAAAGAAAGAAAACAAAGAACAATAGAAGTTGCCACTGCCCAAGTAGATCTTGGCATTTAAGAACAATTCTTATTCCAGGAAAAACATCATCTTGCCTACCAAATGCCATTTTCTGACACTTCATCTGGTTCTTCTAAGAAGCAGGGAGATATTTCCCAGAATACAAGAAATACAGTTGACTTGGTCCATTCACATATAAACAGTACTGTTATTATTTAACTGTTGGTAAATGCAGGTCTCTTCTATGAGAGCAAGCAAGTTTAATTCAACTTACATGTATTACTCATGTCATTTAGTTCCAGTTAACTTAGCACCACTACCTGAAATCAACAAACAAATAATTTCTATATTTTCTTGCAAGGATCTGGGTAGGGTGGGGTGGAGGATTGAAGGAATTATATATAAATAACTTGGCTCCATGACAAGGAACATATTCATCAGGAGGATTAAGAGTTCCTGGAGCAAGACACACATGGAGACAAGCTCAGGTGAGAATGTACAAAGCCATGTTTTCATGGTAAACACGACAGACCCTGCCAGAACAATCTGGGCCATCTCCTCCTGGGACAATGGCCCTTCTCCTTTCTCCAGAGTCATTTTTCCTCAAAGCACAATATATTTTCAGCAGTAGCAGTCACATATTTCTTGCTACATTATCTTTAATTGACAAAATTTTAAGTCTTTATTGATGAATGATTTTATTGATCCACTTGACACATGTTGAATTATTGGTTTTGTTACTGGATCACTTTAAAAGCAATTCACCCACAATAATGACAGGATGCAATCCTACAAATATCTGTTAAGGGTCATTATAGATTTGTTCATCATAGATATGTTGGAAGGGTCATTGCCTTTACAACCATGAGGCCAGGCACTGTGGCCAGAATTTTACCAGCACACAACTGCATGTAATTATTACTTTGGCACGTGCTAACTTTAGGATTAGCATTTAGAACCTTCAGTGTCAAGAAGATGTGGAACAAATTTCTGACCTACAGGGACAGAGAGTTCTACATTCATGTCCTGCTGCCATGTATGCTATTTGGAGGTAGTACCAACAGTGGCAATTAAGCAGTATTCTATTTCTAAAGAAGACTCACAGGACCCTCAAATGACAGTGTTTATAAATAACATACAGTGTTCTAAATAAATAACAGCTTATTTCAGGAAAAGGATGTAATCTAGCAACAATATCCTTAAAGTAAGGATATGGATCCCATGTGCACATGTGAAAGTGTTAGTTGCTTGGTCCTGTCTGACTCTTTGGGACACTATGGACCGTCACTGCCCAGGTTCCTCTGTCCATGGAATTCTCCAGGCAAGAATACTGAAATGGGGGCCATTCCCTTCTCCAGGGGATCTTCCCAACTGAGGGATCGAACCCAGGTCTCCTGCATCGCAGGCGCATTCTTTACCATTTGAGCCACCATGCCTCCCATGTATATAATCACAGCACCTCAAAGTGGAGGACCCAAAATGGAGTCTCAGCTGAAGTTGTTTTATATTTTCCTGGTCACTTAGCTGTATTCTTGCTACTACTCACTCTCCACAGAAGAGACCTCCCAGGATCTCACTCAGGCCAGGGACAAATCATCAGTCTCACTGTCATCAGCAATGCTGATGAGCTGGGAAAACTTGCCCCCAGACCCAGTAGACCCATGGTTATAAATAAAGCAACACCTTTAACCAATATATTCCATACCTTGACCATGGATCAACGCCATGCAGGAGCTTGAACAAAACAGTTCAGTTTAATTCCAGGCCTGCCAGGCAAATGGACAAGAGCTTCAGTTTGACCACCTTTAGCCTACACCACTGTGAGCTGAACTGTCTCCAGCCATGCCTTGGCATCATTTTACGGCTCATATGGAAAATGTTGGTGACGAACCTTGTTCTTATCTGTCTTGTAGAAATGTATACCTCTAGTGAAAAGAGAAAAGACAAAGATGGATTTTGGGAACTGAAGTCTGTTTTGACAAGTGTATATGATAATAAACCAGCCCACTCAAACAACCTGACCATCTGGTGTATGGCTCTGTCCCCAGCCCCTGGACACAAAGTGTGGAAGAGCTCATCTGAAAAGATCACATTTTCCTTGGGTGAGTTATCTACTTAATGAGGTCAACAAGGGGGTGGCCAAGACTGCCATAAGTTCAGAACATTTCTAACCAAAACAAATAGAATACTGATTGTTTCCATGATATTTTAATCTCTGAAAACTCTCTCTACACTATTCAAAATTATTCGATTTCAAAGTATCAAACATTGTTTGACTAAAGGGACTCTACTGAAAAGAATTTCTTCAAATAAAAAGCAGCTAATTCCTGTTTCCAAGAATTTCTGGTGAATACAGCAAATGTTTTATTCAGATTCAATTAATAATAACTCAATTAACTAGCATTTTTGTTAATCTACCATATAATGAAATTTAACACTAATATATTGATAATCAAGAGAGTTTTTAAAATCCTAAAATTACTTCTGAGTCTACAAAAGCATTCATTTATGTATAGCATATTTAATTCTAATACTTAGGAATGGATAAGCCGTGTGGTGTATGTGTGTTTTCTTAGTCATGTCCGACTCTTTGCTACCCCATGGACTGTAGCCCACGAGGCTCCTCTGTCCATGGATGTTTACAGGGAAGAAGACTGGAGCAGGTTGCCATTTCCTCCTCCAGAGGATCTTCCCAACCCAGGGATCGAACCCACGCCCCTTGTGACTCCTGCATTCGTAGGCAGATTCTTTATCACCCTGCCACCAAGGAAGCCTGGAAAAGCCATGTATACCACATCATGATATTAGTATAACTAGATTTGAAGCACCGAATCTCACACAGAGGATTTTTATGACTTCAAAGTTGATATGTTGGATCATTCTACTTATTACAACATTTGATTAACCGGGTCAAATAATAAAGATTCACTACATAAAAGATGTGAATAAATGTCTCAACAAATATAGTGACAACAGATTGCCCATAAAAAAACTTAAGTGTGTAGTGACAACTGTCAACTATTCTTATGTAACAACAAAGTAATACCTCTGAAACTTAATTTTGCAAGTCATTGTTACAACTCTGCGGAATCACTGACATCTTTTACCACCTTCCTATTTTCAGAGATATTATAGTCTATAACTTAAAAAAAACAGAATAATTTATGAGGGAAAAACTTCCCTTTGTTTCAAGGCTACAGTCTGCACATTGGGTCCTTCCCAACCCTGACACCAATGCCGGTGGTTGGTTCCCGTTAACCTTGGATGGGGTATGTGGCTCTCGAAGTCCACCCCTGCCCTGCAGAAACAGGTGCCATTCAAACACCAGGACAGTAGCATCATCACTGCATCCCTGCCCATTCACCTCATTCTGTTAACTTTGAATTAATTATTCAGGGATGGTCATGAAATATCCATACTCAACTTGACCTAATTCCCTCAGAATTAAGTGCTCCTCCTTTCCAAAACACTGTACGAGGTTAGGGCTACACTCTTGGAAGAGGGTAAAAGTAACTGGTTCTCACATAGATTTCCCAGTAGCTTTGGCAGAATCCTAAATCATCATAGACAGATTTTGTTGTTCTTGTTTAGTCGCTCAGTTGTATCTGACTCTTTGTGACCCCATGGGCTATAGCCCACCAGGCTCCTCTGTCCATGGGATTTCCCAGGCAAGAATACTGGAGTGGGTTGCCATTTCCTTTTCCATAGGATCTTCCTGATCCAGGAATTGAACCCACATCTTCTGCATTGGCAGGCAGATTCTTTACCACTGAGCCACCAGGGAAGCATCACATTTGAAAAATATTTTATGATGTTAAGACTGTTCTTTGGTTTTTTGTTATTGTTTAAAGGCTGTTTTTTAGAGCAGTTTTAACTTCACAGCAAAATTAAGAGGAAGGTACAGAGATTTCTCATATACCCTTTCCCCACACGTGCATCTTCTCTCTCATTATCCACATCACTCACCAGAATGGTGTCTTTGTCACCATTGATGAACCTACACCAACACAAAGCAATTGTCCAAAGGCCTTAGTTTACTCTAGGGCTTCCTCTTGGTGTTGTGAATCCTATAGCTTTGGACAAATGATGTACTCATTATTATAGTGTCATAGAGCCCTAAGTTTTCTCTGTCTTAATATAGGCTTCTTTCACTTAATAATATGCATTTAGGATTCCTCCATGTCTTTTTATGGCCTGATAGTTTTTTTTTAGCACTGAATAGTATTCCTTTCAATGAATATACCACAGTTTATCAATCCATTCATCTACTGAAGGACATCTTGTTTGCTTCCGAGTTTGGGCAATTAAAAATAAAGCACTTATATTATTTTCCCATATAGGCCATTCACTTTACTATACACCTGAAACTAACACAACATTGTAAATCAACTATATTCCAATAAAAAATTTTAAAAAGTTAACACTTCAATAGACATTCATGTGCAGATTGGTGTGGGTCGTGTGTTTGCAACTCCTTTGAGTAACTACCAAGGATCATAATTGCTAGATTGTATTTGAAGAGTATGTTTAGATCTATAAGAAATTGACTGTATCATTTTGCATACCCACCAACCAGCAATGAAGGAGAGTTCCTATTGCTCCACATCCCTGCCAGCATTTTGTATTGTGGGTATTCTAGATTTCAACCATTCTAACAGGTGTAGCAACATTTCATTGTTGTTTAAATTTGCATTTTCTGATGATACATGATGTGGAGCACATTTTCATATTCTTATTTGCCAAATGTATATTTTCTGTGGTGAAATGTCTATCTCTGTCCCATTTTTGAATCAGGTTATCTGTTTTCTTATTGTTGAGATTTAAGAATTCTTTGAATATTTTGATAATGGTACTTTATCAGATGTGTATTATGCAAATATTTTCTTCCAGGCTTGCCTTCTCATTCTCTTGAACTGTATTTGACTTTAATTCAGAAAATAGTGAATATTTTTAAGGTAATAAGGAAGAGCACTGATTCTGGTACTCAAAGCACACCATAATTTCAATTTTGAAATTATTAGGGATAGCCCTGCTCTAGTATAATTTTAGGCTCTGAGCAGATGGTTAATTTTAAATTGTCAAATGAGTTTTCATCCTTTATAATCAAATATTAAAGACAATAAATCTTAAACAGTTCAGTTTCCCAAAATCATAGCTTATTTTCTGCTCATATTCTGACATCTATCTTCATGAATGATTTAGAAAATACAGTTGAGGCTCCACAAAGCACTGTCATTGCAATATCATATTTTCCCATTTGTTACAAGTTCTTAAACATTTTCTTGCAAACATGCTCTCTGCCTGCAGTAGTACTGCTGGATGCTTCACAAACTCTGGAGCAAAGTTCTGATGCCTTACGTCATTGCCTTGTGGAAGAGTCAGACTATTATTGTAGACAGATATTGAGATGAAAACGCAGGAGATGAATCTGTCTCTCAGTGCTAAAATAGAGAAATTCTGAGACTATTATAGAACAGAAAGGGGATTTAAAGAGAGAAGGGGAGGAGTTTTTGCTCTTTTGTTCCCAGTAAAGAGTAATAATGTTGGAAGGCTAAAAGGTAACAACCCTCTGAGGTGCTTCCTTCCCCACCTACCCTTGTCTTCCAGGACATTCAATTGCTCAGTGATTCTTATTCTAGAAAACTCAGGAAGGGGAAAGGATCAAGGTGGCTTGTCAGGCAGCTATTTGAGTACCAGGGCCTAAAGAATTGTCATGATTCAACAGTAGTTTAAAAAAAAAAGAAAGCTCTTTCTAAAAATATTCTAACATGTCAACCTAGTCTATGAGAATGTCTAATATTGTAGTGCTGCAGAATCAATGTTTTGGCATATGCAAGGAGTTATTTTGTTTTGGGGCAGTAGAGGGACTATCTTATATTGTTTCAATTCAAACGTTAAGTGCAAATACCTCCCCAGGGTGGGTAATATTCTGGCTATCATCAGCTTCAACAGAGATTTGTTGATTAAATTGATTTCCAACTGTAACAGCTGAAATCCAGACCTTTGGGATACAAGAGAGTTAAGGAGTGATGAGTGGTTCACTGTGTGTAAGAGAGAGTGTCCATATGTGTTTGAGGATGTGGAAAGAGGATTCAAAAGGGATAGCTCAATAGCAGGATGAGAGGACTAGTGAATATGAACGTGACATATGCCAGCCAAATTCCTGGTTTCATGGTTTCCCTCATACCTGTAACTGATCCCAGGAATGTTGAAAATATCAAGAAAGGACATTACTATATATACGGATCACCTAATGGTCTTCTTAAAAAGCAGATTCTGATTCAGTAAGTTGAGGGACTGGGAGCAGCCTGAGAGCCGGCATTTCTAATAAGATCCTAAAAGTTACTATGGACCACATGTTGAGAAGCAAGGACCTACCCAAACCCTGAAGTTCAGTCGTTTTCTGAGTGAACCAGCTAATGGCTGAGTCAAACTCTGAGGAAGCTCTAGAACTGACCCCGCTGCCTTGTGGGACAGACACATGGCCACTGCCGCCCATGAGGGTGGTCCTAGGAGCCCTGCCAGGCCTGTGCAGAGTGGACACACTCAGAGATAGATGAAGTGTTCAGCAGCCCAGCCCTTTACAACGTTATGGTAAATGCAATGGTCTGAAAACTAGCTGACATGTTTCTGTTAAATTCTGTATTTGATTTTGGAAGTAATTTTTCTTTGTTAGTTTTTAGCCCCTCCTTTTTATACCCGCTTAGTTTTATTTTCACCAGGACAGAATTTCTACTTCATAGACCAATCTGAAACTAGAAACTCTTGATAGCCTCAGCAAAGCTGTGCATCATTTTTGTCATAGAGCAAAGAGGTCATCTCAAAATGCAAATCTTGCAGTAATAACATCATAGTGCACTGTGAAGCTAAGGACCCTGCAGCTTACAAAGATATTTAGTGATGAAACCTGGCAAAATAATATCTTAAAATATAAATAGTCAACAAATAAAAAGTAAATGCTTCTTTCCCAATTTGGAAATCTAGAATTGAGCATAACCTATCAACAGCTTTTGCTCCAGTTGACAAGCATTTTCTGTTTTTAACCTGCCAGATAGTAAATATGTTGTTTTGTGGACCATGTGGTCTCTATCACAATTATTCAGCTCTGCTATTGTAGTACAAAAGCAGCCATGGACAATGCATAAAAATATTGGCATGGCTGTATTTCAATAAAACTTTATTTGCAAATAGACAGTGAGCGGAATTTCACCTTAGCCGTAGCTTGCCAGTCTCTATTCTAATCAATCTATAGACAAAAACACCTGTGCATTATTTTTCCATACCCATGCTCCATCTCATTAAGGTTGCTATTTCTATAAGGTGTTACCAAAAAAACCCAAACAAACTTTTTGGCCAGCCCAATAGTTTGGAAAATGAGGCTTATGACACAACAGCAGTCAGATACACATTTAAAATTGATCTTCTTTCATTCAGAGGTAAGAGGGACTATATATATTCATCCACTTGCATTTGCCAGGAACCAGGAATACAGTGAGAAACAAAACAGTTACTTCTCTTGAGAGACATAGCAATGAAGTAATAAGGCCTTTGCTAGGGTAAACATTAAGTACTATAAGCACATCACAAAGAACCCTAGGATTCTTCAAGCTTGAGAGGTACATAGAAAGTTTGGAATGAGAAAGCCTTAGGAAAGAGCAAGCACAAAGATCAAGAAGTCATGGAGAACATATTATGTTTGGTAAATTGGGTTGGATTGAGGGTATGATTTTAAAAAGATGTAAAAGACAAAGATTCCCTGGTGGTTCAGTCAGTAAAGAATTTGCCTGCAATGCAGGAGACCCAAGTTCAATCCCTGGGTTGGGAAAATCCCCTGGAGAATGGAATGACTACCTACTTCAATATTCTTGCCTGGAGAATTCTATGGACAGAGGAGCCTGGTGGGCTACAGTGCATGCAGTTGCAAAGAGTCCTATACGACTGAGCAACTAACAAAAGATCATAGGCAGCATCAGGAAATGAAGATAGAAATTTAATGTGGGATTAAATGAGAATCAGATTTGTGTGTCGTACTGAGGAGTTCAGACTTTCTCCTGATAGCATGAGGGGAAGAGGACAGTCATTCTACTGACTTATCCACATAACTACCCCTCAGAATACTTAATAGCAAGTGGTCATTTATGATAGCAAGTCACAGACAACTGTGAGCACAACTTATAGTCAACAGCAATAACAAATTACCAATGAAAATAAAGCACAGATGCTTTTAGATTACAAAAACAAATTCCTTCCAATGTGCTACGTGCTATCAAGTGACATAAATTATATATATTTATTCCTTAAAGTAAAGAATAGAAACAACGATATCATTTCTAATTAAATGTCCAAATAATTGATTCAGATCATCAGAAATGTAATACTATACTCAATGCCATTATATATAGAAAAATCACAAAATCCCATAGCCTTAAATAAAAATAACTTTATTTAAATAAAATTAATTCAAATATAATTAAGAAATTATATTTAATAATTGAATATTAACTATATTAATCCACATATTCCTAAAGTCAATAGGTCCTTCTGACATTTGTAAATTGTTTTAAACTTCTGGTAGAATCATTTTACAGTACAACAATGAACTTTAAGGAACTGACATGAATGTATAATGATAAGTGAAACAACATATATCAGCCTCTCTTTCATCCCAGAAACGCCCCCCCCACCACATACACACATAAAAGAGAGAGAAAAAAGTTGTAGCCAAATAAAAATTTTATGAAAAAGAATAGAAATTTTAGTAGGAGCACAATAATACCATCAATCCTATGTCCACTGATGTCATGTCCTTTTGGAGAGCTGTATCATTGTTTCTACTCTTAGTGATAAAAAATATCTTTGTGGGTCTATGAATTTGTAAACTGTATGGTTACTTGCCAAATGCCTCAACACATTGCTGCTATAATTGTTTTACCAGGTCTTGGTTAAATGTGGTGTTCTCCAGGAAGCTTCCCTGACCTCTCATTGTTGGTTGGTGCCCCTCCTTGCATTCTCCTGGCATCCTGCACTTCTGTTATCGTAACACTCAGCATGGTGCCTGGCTACCTACTATATGCTAGGCTGTATGCTCTTTAAAGACAGTCCTATGTCTTTACCTTTCACCATTTTAGTCCACTGCCTTGCCCATAGCAAGCAATAATGATGATTTTTAATCAATAATAATTTGTTAGATGAATAAATAAAGGTTTGGAGGGAACTAAGTTAATCTTTTATCTTCCTGTCACAGTATTTTGTTCATTAGCAATGTCTGTTTCATCCTTCCAGGCTCAATGAACCCTCCAACAAATTCTCCACTCAATGCTACAGAATCTACCCTTGGCATGCGACCTTCTCCAGCCAATAACATATCTCCTACAGGTAAGAATGTTTTCATACTGTTTTACTTCGCATGAACTATTAATCCTTTAAATGAATTGATAATGAAAAACTTCCAGAAAATTTGTATGATTCATGCCCCATTCTTATCTATGGCGTTTATAAATAAATACAGTAAGTACTATTTTCATGGATTAAAATAATTAGCACAACTTCCAAAGTCCTTCACTTTAAGACCTGGCAAAACCAGGGTCAATAAATATTCAGTGAGAAATTTAAATTCTGTATTAATTATTAAAGAAGTTAAAAAATGGACAGTGCTCCTCTACAACTGTGCTCTTAGTGGGGTGTTTAAGAAATTGTTGTAAATAGGGATCCTGTGGGCTATAGGTAGGTAGATAGTTTTAAATTTAAATTTGTTCTGGTTCAAATTAATTTTGACAAAGTTGACTGGGGTGAGGACCTGAATTCAGCCTTCCAACGGCATTATTAATAATGGAGTTCAGGCTGGGTCAGTGTTACTATGGCAAAGGGAGAGCAGCAACTTTCAGAAGTTGGCATTGATGCAAACAAATCATAAATTTTCATGTCTGTGGCCTTCGTGTTTAATAAAGAAACAAGGTGACTTTCTCTAGCACAGAGAACTATGTTCTACATAGAGTAGAGCATGTTTTTTATTTCTTCTTTAATTAAAACTATCAATTTTAGCTCAAAATGAGAACTGAAAATGGAATAAAGCAAAGCAGTCACTAGGAATGAACAATTTGGTTAGCCTGTAGCCTTTGACAGATAGCGTCCAGTCACTGTCACAGGTTGATGCCTCTCAGAGAATGAAGCATGTGACAGGGTGAGAAATGCCTGCAAACCACCCAATAGAAGTTTTGCATCCATCTATTTTTCCCTAGTTCTTAAGACTTCATAATTTTCTCTCTTTTATGCTTCTTTTTCTTCCACTTCTAATTCATCATTCAGCAACAAACCATGGTAAATTATGATATTCTTCATTCAACAAACATTAGCATATTCAACAGTAATACCTTAAATCTCTCTAGTACTCTATGTATTAGTTATCCACCGCTGTATAACAGATTACCCAAACAAAAATAAACTAGGTATAACATATATATTGTCTCATCTGGTTTTACATGAGGCAGGAACAGCTTAGCTGAGTGTGTGGCTCAGGTTCTTTCATGAGGGCGGATTCAGGCCGTTGGGCTCCCATCATCTGAAGGCTTGACTGAAGCTGAGGGCTCTGCTTCCAAAGTTGGACACGTTGGCAGGAGGTCTCAGCTACTCACCACGTGGACTTCTCTACAGGGCTGCCTCTCTCTATGGCAGCTGTAGTCCCCCAGACCAAGTAATTCAAGAAATAGAGTCACCAAGATAAAAC
The DNA here is from genome assembly GCA_007570785.1 of Antilocapra americana. Classification (NCBI taxonomy): domain Eukaryota; kingdom Metazoa; phylum Chordata; class Mammalia; order Artiodactyla; family Antilocapridae; genus Antilocapra; species Antilocapra americana. The sequence continues at coordinate 45,883,094 of ML664161.1, read as the reverse complement.
CCCCCTGCCTCCTTATAAAAGTGAAGTCACTCAGTCGTGTCCGACTCTGCGACCCCATAGATTGTAGCCTATCAGGTTCCTCTGTCCATGCGATTTTCAAGGCAAGAGTATGGGAGTGGTTTGCCATTTCCTTCTCCAGGGGATCTTCCCAACCCAGGGATCAAACCCAGGTCTCCTGAGTTGTAGGCAGACGCTTTTACCATCTGACTACTGCCTCCTTATGACCCAGTCTACAAAACTGTACACCATTATTATTGCTGTATTTTGTTAAAAGCAAGTCACTACATCCAGTTTATACTCAAGAGGAAGAGAATTGAGTTCCACCTCTTGAAGGAAAAAGTGTCAAAGAATTTGTATACAAAGTAAAGCAACTACATTTTATCACTTAGAAAACATTTGCACCTAAAATTCAATGTGGTTTGATCTTTTTTATATTGAGAGGATCCCATAGACAGAGGAGCCTGGCAGGCTACAGTCCATGGGGTTGCAAGGAGTCAGACATGACTGAAGTGATTGAACATGCACCCACTCGTAATGAAAGGTAGATGGAGTAAGCATTCCCATTCCCATTTTCCAGATGGGGACGCTGAGATACTGAGAGCGTAAGTGACCACATGACTAATAAGTGGCAAAGTCAGTATTCACACCAAAGTCTTCTGAATATAAATCTAGTTCTCAATACATTAAATGCCATTTTTTTTCCAATTGGTCTAAAAACTTCATGAGGACAGGGATCATATTTGTTTTGCTTCCTCACACATGCCTAGCACAGAATTGGCATGCAAAAATATTAGTTGAATAAGTGAATGAAAAAGAATAAATGAGAATAACGTTCCTTCACTATGTAGATATCATGTAATAGACACTGTGGTGTCAAAGAAGATGACAATTTGTTCCTGCCTTGAGAAAGATTGCTGTGTGCTTGGAGAGAGATGGCATGCACATATGAAAATAGTAAGTCCAAAGAGTAAGGTGAAAAGTGCTGTGTTTTACAGAATTACAATACTGAAGGAGAAGCTGGGTCATTGCTGTCGTGCTTGGTCACTCAGTTGTGTCCAACTCTTTGAGACCCTTTGGACTGTAGCCAGCCAGGCTCCTCTGTCCATGGAATTTTTCAGGCAAGAATACTGGAGTGGGTTGCCTTTATCTTTGAGTATGGTAGGGTGTCTATGAGTTCATGAATTCAGGAAATGTTACAAAGAGAGATGAAATAAGCTGACCTTAAGTACGTATTATATTTATTTGCCAAGTTAAGGGCTTGCAAAAATATTTTAAACAAAAAAATTGGGGTCACAAAGAGTCAGACATGATTTTGCAACTGAACAACAACAAACGAAAATAACAAAGTGATCAGTTGTGCACTGGTGAAGATAGTCAGGGGGATTTGAGAAAATATTGGTAGGTAAGTTCTGGTTAAAGGAGTGAGATTGTGTAGCAGAGAAGCAAGGATAAAGATTGGAAAATGCAGAATAAAGAGAGCCCTAAAACCAATCTAAGGATTCTAGTTATTATACTTTAATAAATGGGAGGGACCTCATGAAACATAATTAGAAAGGAATTGACATAATTCATTCACCAAATGATTATTGAGCACTTACTATGTACCAGATCCTCTTCTAGGTGCTCGAAATCCAACAGTGACTTTTTCTCTTTTTCAAAAGAAAAAGAATCATGATGATATATCATGGTGTATACAGTTTGCCAATTGAAAGCATAAGGGAATTTATTCTGGCTCAGTTTTCTATGTGGTTAGTTGACATACACTTCTAAACTGTTCCATCAGTTCAAATATCATTCTTATTTCTGTGAAGAAATTCAAGGAAAATAAAAGGACATTTGTTATCCTTTAAGAGTCTACAATCTAATATAGCTCTAATATTAGAGAAGTTGAAAGAGCACAGTCAAAGAAACATATTTGTTTCAAGCAGAAAAATTGCTACCTCATCTACAATCGTACTAAGGTGATGTAGTTGGGAAATTTCTGAAAAATCAACAAACCTCCTTAAAAATAAGGTCCCATCACAATGGACCTCAGGACTCTTTCAGTTCAGTGGTTCTCACCAGGGTGACTTTGTTCTCTATGCCTCCACTCCAGGGATACATGCAGTATCTGGGGACAGTTTTGGCTGCCACAGTGAGGGAAGGAATGGTGCTCTTATCATCTCTTACGTAGAGGCCAAGGATGCTACAACACAGGGCAAAGAATAGGGTCCAAAATGTCAATAGTGCCTAGCTTGAGAAACCCTGTTTTACTTCCAGACTCAAGTAGCTCAAGTATAATAAGAGTAGCTATTTCTCACTTTACAAAATTTAGACCTCTGTCAAGATAGTAACAAGGTTATATTTGAAGTATTTTCAAACATAAGTGATTTTTATATGTCAAAAAAAACATGATTTAATATGGCTTCTTATATCTAAATGAAACTCAATTATTGAATTATAACTGAAAAGTCTAAATAGCATTTTGACTATCCAGAGGGTAATTATGAAATCACATGATGACTGGCTGCCTCAGAAGCTGGTAAGGTTCACCTTTGTGTTCTTTTAAGAAAGGAAACGGGATGAAACATGTCATGAAAACCAATTTCATAAGGCTATGGTTTCATTACAAATTCTAAGATCTAGTGAACTGTATAATCAGTCATAATTATTAAGCTACAGATCTTGCTGCAAACATCCAATTCACATTCCTTCTCTCCCCAATGAAATTATATTCTTTAAACAAATGTAAAAAGTAATGAAAACAATGGAACTTCATAGCCAACGGCAAGAGTTACTCAGGAAAGCCCAGCTCAACTCAACCTGAATTAACATGTTTTCTGTGTCCCAGCTGCTTTCTCAGTACTGTCCTAGGAAAAGACAAGAGGCTGAAAAGCTGAGTGGTAAAATAGGCACACGCCTGTGTGGAACCATAGAAGACCACAGACAAATTTAGGATGAGACGGTACTGGCATAAATCCAGATCTTCCAGACAAGAATACTGGAGTGGGTTGCCATTCCCTTCTGTAGGAGATCTTCCCAACACAGGGATTGAACTTGGCTCTCCTACACTGCAGGCAGATTCTTTACCATCTGAGCTGCTAATAGTAAAGAAACTGCCTGCCAATACAGGAGACATAAGAGATGTGATTTTGATCCCTGGGGTAAAAAGGAGGAAGGAGGAGGAGGAAATGGCAACCCACTCCAGTCTTCGTGCCTGGAGAATCCCATGGATAGAGGGGCCGGGTAGGCTATCATCCATAGGGTTGCAAAAAGTCAGACATGGCTGAAGCAACTTAGCACACGCATACATGGCCTCAGAGAGCAGACCTCAGAAATGCCACCCCTGACACTGAAAATCATCCAAGATCTTCCTCATTCAACAAGAAAATACTGAGTGCCGACAATGAGCAAGGGATTTTTGAGGTGCTGGGATACAGATGTTCAAGCTGGATTTAGAAAAGGCAGAGGAACTAGAGATCAAATTGCCAATATTAATTAAATCATTGAAAAAGAAAGAGGGTTACAGAAAAATATCTACTTCTGCTTTATTGATTATGCAAAAGCTTTTGATCGTGTGAATGACAACAAACTGTGGAAAATTCTTCAAGAGATGGGAATACCAGATCACATTATCTGACTCCTGAGAAATCTGTATGCAGGTCAAGAAGCAACAGTTAAAACTGGATATGGAACAACAGACTGGTTCCAAATCAGGAAAGGAGTACGTCCAGGCTGTATATTGTCACCCTGCTTATTTAACTTATATGCAGAGTATGTCATGAGAAATGCTGGAATGGATGAAGCACAAGCTGGAATCAAGAGTGCCGGGAGAAATATCAATAACCTCAGATATGCAGACAACACCACACTTATGGCAGAAAGCAAGGAACTTAACAGCCTCTTGATGAAAGTGAAAGAGGAGAGTGAAAAATTTGGCTTAAAACTCTGTATTCAGAAAACTAAGATCATGGCATCCAGTCCTATCACTTCATGGCAAATAGATGGGAAAACAGTGGAAAGAGTGACAGACTTTAATTTTGGGGGGCTCCAAAATCACTGCAGATGGTGATTGTAGCCATGAAATTAAAAGAGGCTTGCTCCTTGGAAGAAAAGCTATGACCAGTCTAGACAGCATACTAAAAAGCAGAGGTATCATTTTGCCAACAAATGTCCATCTAGTCAAAGCTATGATTTTTTCATTAGTCATGTGTGGATGTGAGAGTTAGACTATAAAGTAAGCTGAGTGCCAAAGAATTGATGCTTTTGAACTGTGGTGTTGGAGGAGGCTCTTGAGAGTTCCATGGACAGCAGGGAGATACATACAGTCCATCCTGAAGGAAATCAGTCCTGAATATTCTTTGGAAGGACTGATGTTGAAGCTGAAACTCCAATAGTTTGGCTACCTGATGCAAAGAACTGACTCCTTTGAAAAGACCCTGATGCTGGGGAAAATTGAAGGCAGGAGGATAAGGGGATGGCCGAGGATGAGATGGTTGGATGGCTTCACTGACTCGATGGACATGAGTTTGAGTAAGCTCCAGGAGTTAGTGATGGACAGGGAAGCCTGGCATGCTGCAGTCCATGGGGTTGTAAAGAGTCAGACATGGCTGCAAGACTGAACTGAACTGAACTGAACTGGAATATGATGAATGAGACAGGCAGTCCCCAGCTCCACAGAACTTACAGTCTAGCCAGACCACTTGCTTAGCCTCTCATTTCATTGACCACTGGGTCATAGACCTTTTGCCACGTCCCCCTATTTTTATGTTTGTGCACAACTCTTGATCTGATGACATTAATTTTTGATATTAAGGCCTCTCTAAAAATTTAGCTAATTCTTACAGTTTGGATATTTCTACCTTTAGAAGTTTTGCCGGAAATACCAAATCCAGTCTGTTTCTAACCATTGACCAGCTCTGCAAGTGAGCATACCTGATCCTTGGTGAGTGGAGAGTCAGACATGAAGGGTACAGACTGAAGGAAGCATTACCCAAGGGATGAAATGAAACTACTAATCTATTCAGAAATGGAAGGGGGTCAAACTGGAATTAGATAAGATTAGTCTAACACAAATACAGGGGAAGCAGATCAGATCAACTGTGGTCTGGATATTGGATTCTGAAGTTAAGAGAGGAGGATCTCAGAGAGACACTGCAAGGCAGTGAGAAGCCTCTGTGATTTGTTTGTGATAGCAACTTCTGACACCTTCTGTGGCTATGACATACCTAGCTTCAAGGGTCAGGACACCTCTGTTGCTGTCTTAGAGTTTTATTGTGTGTATCCAAGCACCAGAAATTAAGAAAAAGAAATGAGTTCTGGGAGCAGGAAGAATAGAATCAGGAAAGTTGCCTAGGGGATCTGGAAAGAAATACAGACACACGTGGAAGAAAGATGAGAGACAGATCTTTAGACAATAGACTTGAGCAAAGACATAAAATGCATGCAGTACATGGGAAGACAAGCAAAATGAGTACTGACAACTCTTGTTGGGGAGGGGGCTGCAAGTTGCTCAGGTGAGGTGGAACCAGGTGGGAATGAACTTAGGTTGTTTAGTTGCTAAGCCGTGTCCAACTCTTTCGCGATCCCATGGATCTAGCCCACCATCCTCCTCCATCCATGGATTTCTCCAGGCAAGAATACTAGAGTGGGCTTCCACTTCCCTCCTCCAGGGCAGCTTAGGTTAATGGGATATGTATCTGGGCTGTGATCTGATCATCAACAAACAGCCACTATGGCTTTTTGAGTATATGAAAAATGTAAATAAAACAGAAGATCAAATGATGTAGATTGAAAGTGATAATGGTCTAAACTAAAATGGACATATGTAGAAATGGAAAGTAATGTGTGTGACAGATGTCTCAGCAGGGTGGTCTGCCTTAATGTGGAAGAATAAATTAAACATTTTTAGTAAAACTATTGTACAAGGGTCTTCCAGGCTTTTTCCTATTAATTTTCCCCCAAATTTTTACCAACCACTATGATTGTATTGCACTACTAAGCAATAATTTTAATAATGCTTGTTAATATTTGATGTGTCTGGCACTATTCTAAACTAGTTAATGTACTATCTCACTTGTTGTTGTCGTTTAGTCACTGAGTCATGTCCAACTTTTTTGTGACGCTATGAACTATAGCCTGCCAGGCTCCACTGTCCAAGGGATTTCCCAGGCAAGGACACTGGAGTGTGTTGCCATGTCCTCCTCCAGGGATCAAACCCAGGTCTCCTCCATTGCAGACAGATTCTTTACTGTCTGACCCACTCCTCCCCAAAAAGCATCAGTATAGGTACTATCATTATCCCCATTTTACAGATGAAGATACCAAAGCACAAAGAGGTTAATTAACTTACCCAAAATTGTGCAGAAAGTGAAAGAGCCAAGATGGAACCTAGACAGTTAGCTTGAAAGCCTGAGTCTTACTGCCTCTGAGAGTACATGATGGGTGCTCAATAAATGTCACTGGACAGTGAATAAATCCCTTCCAGTATGGTATTGGTATTGTTGCTATGAAAAGGTCAACATGACAGCTATGCCTATACTAATCTTTCCTTTCTCTAGACCAGTGCTTTCTGAGAAATGCAGCCTCCACAAGTGGGGCTAACATTTCCTCAGTTGGAAATAAATTGGAGAAAAATCTCCTCCTCCATTCGTTTTCCATTTTCCTCTCGACATCATTATACTATAATTCTTATTGCCCAGAGATATGTACAGAATCCAAATAAAACTTCAATGCTCTCCAGAGAATTCTAGGGAATTCTGGACATTGTCTTTTTGTCACCACCATTCACCTGGGACACACATTACAGTTTGTTAAATAATTTCTCAATACTTTCCATAGCTATTGCACATAAGCCAAGGGTAGCCTCCTTGATGACTGATTTACCTTGGGTATTTGTTTATTCAGTTTTGCCCTTGGGGTGAGTTACCTCTGGAGAAAAGCTATTGGAAATTCTTCAGTTCATTTACTAATTATTGAGTGTCTGTGAACGCACCACATGATGTGTGATGAGCTCTGTCCTGCCTACTGTCATCTTCCCCTGTAGGAGCCTTGAAAATTCTTTCTGGACCACTAATCCAGCAATACACACTACCTTTAGTCCTTCAGTGAGCATATGTTCCCCCTAACTATCTGCCTTCCATGAAAAAGAGTTATATGTAAAAATTAAGATTTCACACCACACATCTTTTGTGTTGACCTGAGGCTCAATATCCACCTTATCCTGATATCAGGGGTTGATGAAGCTGACTGAGATGTGTTTAGATGTATTTACTAACCTATATTCTTTTTTTTTTTTACACTTTATTTTTTATTTTATTTTTTTAATTGTTTTTGCCATACAATGTCATGATATCACCATGGGTTTACATATGCTTCCCCTCCGGAACCCCCCTCCCTCCTCCCTCCCCCCCGGGAAATCTCGCTGCACCAGTCCCGAGCATCAATCCTGGGCTGGCGATTGATTAGACACATGACAATTAACATGCTTCAATGCCCTTCTCCCATATCATCCCACCCTTACCCTCATCCACAAAGTCCATGAGTCTATTCTATACATCTGCATATATTCTTTTAAGTGCAATTGTCCAGCTAATGCCATCATGGGTTTAAAAGCTCTATTTTTATGCTGCAGGTAAATTGATGGAATATAAAATTACACATTTGTCAAGGAGACTGGGTAACTATGTCAATAAATGCTATGTCAATAGAGTGGAAGGTCAAGTGAAAATGTCACGATTTGAGAAAATAAGTTAGATTTTTAGGTTTAACTCTACATAAAATTAGGCAAAGTCGTGGACAATTGAGGTTGATTAACCAGATCACTATGACAGTAGCAGCCTAAACTTACAAATAAATTTTACCTTTGTTTTTAGTTGAATAAATAAGCTAAACTGAGTAGCTTAGCAAAAAGAATAATTTTCTTTTTTCCTATCATTCCCTGTTTGAATGAGTACTGTAGAGTTTCTGCCTAGCTTCTGAAAGAAATTCTAGGTAATTTTTTTCCTTGGCTTTTTTGGTGATTTTTGTATAATAATTATCTGGTCCCTTTCAGTCACAAGAACAGATTTGTGGCCATAATTTAAAAAGCAGGTCAGTGTAATGTCAAAATTTTAAAGAGTTAATTCAGAACTTCTGTCCCTCGTCTCCACCAAGCTTGGGTATACTTCAACTGTGGTGTCCTGGAATGTCAGGTTGTATCTTTTATGTGTGTGGTAGGGAGCGGGGAGACATAGGAGGTATTTTTGAAATTTCCTGGCTCCATCCTCCACTCTTTACTTTTTGGCTTGAATTTTTCTTTGGAGATCACAAAATGCAGAAAAATGAGGAGAGGTGGATAAGGAAAGATCTTCCTTGTCAGCCTTACTGTAATGTAATTTAGGTGCCATAAGGATGAGGAAAATAAAAATTGCTCTCTTGATTTGGTGGGAACACTTTATCAGCTTTCTCATTAACCCATAACTGGCCTGTGAATGCTGTCCCCTTGTGTGGGCCATGCCTATCCTTCAGTCTCCTGCTTATTGCACTCAGCACAGCCTGCCCTCTTCCCCACAGCCAGTTAGTTCCTACCTGGGAACTTTTTTGTTCCTCTCAGTATTTTTCTTGGGTGAGATTTCTTTTGTAGCATCCTGTTTTGTTTGGGAAAACACATACCTCAGCTTCTGTTTGGGGGAAGTGCTCCTCTTCCCCAGTATGGCGGTGTCTCTCTTCTCTATGCCCACTTAGCACTGTCAGCCAAGCATGGACTCCCAGTGCAGCCTCTTTAGCCTGGCACCAGTCTTTTCCCACACTCCAGCACACACAGGTCAAGAACTCTGAGTGGTCTCTTGAACCCACACTTCACTTGGCTAAGGTAAGGAAGCATATTCTTCTTTCCTTCCTCCATGAAAAGGGACTTGATTCACAGCTCCCTGACAACTCTCTCCAAAGAAATGCTCACCAGGACTGCTTCCACATGCTTACATGACCTTGAGGTGAGTGATGGAGCTGACAGAGCCCATTCTGCTCTAACTTCACACATCCCATAGGTGGTCTAGAACTCTACTTTAGAAGTGAAGATGATTTGCCATATAATATCATTCTTGGCCTTTGGGACCTCTACTCAAACAGGGGTACAAAGAGTTCCATTTGAAAATTCTGCTCTGCGTTATACATTAAAATTAAAAGAAATTCAGTGACACCAACAAAAAAAAAAAGAAAGAAAGAAATCAAGACAACAGTCCTATTCACAATAGCATCAAAACAGAGTAAAATACTTAGGAATAAATTTGAGCAAGAAAGTAAAATACCTGTACACTGATAATTATAAAACATGGATGAAATATGCAAGCACATGAAAAGACATCTAATGTTCATGGATTGGAATAGGTAATATTGTTAAATTGTCCACACTACTCAAAGCAATATACAGATTTAAAAATTTGTTCAGTCTCTATCAAAATTCCAATGGTATTTTTCACAGAAATAGAAAAAACAACCCTAAAATTCATATTCACAAAAGACACCAAATAGCCAAAGTAATCTTAAGAAAGAAGAACAGAGTTGGAAACACAAAGCTGTGTTCCATTGCTGGGAACACAGAGTTCTCAAGTGATTGAGAAAGCACATCCTGATTTCTCAATAGACTACAAAAATGCAGTAATCAAAAGAGTATGGTATATTTTTGAGATTAATTGTTTGTTCATTGCTTCATTGGCTATTATTTTCTCCCATTCTGAAGGCTGTCTTTTCACCTCGCTTATAGTTTCCTTTGTTGTGCAGAAGCTTTTAATTTTAATTAGGTCCTATTTGTTTATTCATGCTTTTATTTCCGATATTCTGGGAGGTGGGTCATAGAGGATCCCGCTTTGGTTTATGTCAGAGAGTGTTTTGCCTATGTTATCCTCTAGGAGTTTTATAGTTTCTGGTCTTATGATTAGATCTTTGATCCATTTTGAGTTTATCTTTGTATATGGTGTTAGAAAGTGTTCTAGTTTCATTCTTTTACAAGTGGCTGTCCAGTTTTCCCAGCACCACTTGTTAAAGAGATTGTCTTTTCTCCATTGTATATTCTTGCCTCCTTTGTCAAAGATAAGGTGTCCATAGATGCTGGATTTATCTCTGGGCTTTCTATTCTGTTCCATTGATCTATATTTCTGTCTTTGTGCCAGTACCATACTGTCTTGATGACTGTGGATTTGTAGTATAGTCTAAAGTCAGGTAGGTCGATTCCTCCAGTTCCATTCTTCTTTCTCAAGATTGCTTTGGCTATACGAAGTTTTTGGTATTTCCATACAAATCGTGAAATTATTCTAGAAAAATAAACGACCCAATCAAAAAGTGGGCCAAAGAACTTAACAGACATTTCTCCAAAGAAGACATAAAAATGGCTAACAAACACATGAAAAGATGCTCAACATCACTCATTATCAGAGAAATGCAAATCAAAACCACAATGAGGTACCACTTTACACCAGTCAGAATGGCTGCAATCCAAAAATCTACAAGCAATAAATGCTGGAGAGGATGTGGAGAAAAGGGAACCTTCTTACACTGTTGGTGGGAATGTAAACTAGTTCAGCCACTATGGAAAACAGTGTGGAGATTCCTTAGAAAACTGCAAATAGAACTGCCATATGACCCAGCAAGCCCACTGCTGGGCATACACACCAAGGACACCAGAATTGAAAGAGACACGTGTACCCCAATGTTCATCACCACATTGTTTACAATAACCAGGACATGGAAGCAACCTAGATGCCCATCAACTGACGAATGGATAAGAAAGCTGTAGTACATATACACAATGGAATACTACTCAGCATTAAAAAAAAATTCATTTGAATCAGTTCTACTCAGGTGGACAGAACTGGAGCCTATTATCCAGAGTGAAGTAAGCCAGAAGGAAAAACAGCAATACAGTATACTAACGCATATATATGGAATTTAGAAAGATGGTAACGAGAACCCTGCATGCGAGACAGCAAAAGGAACGCAGATGTATGGAACAGACTCGTGGACGGTATTGAAGAGGGCAAGGGTGGGATGATATGGGAGAATGGCATTGAAACATGTTAATTATCATATGTGAAATCAATCGCCAGCGCAGGGTTGATGCTCAGGGCTGGTGCACCGGGATGTCCCAGGGGGAGGGAATCAGGAGGGAGGAGGGAGGGGTGTTCTGGAGGGGGAGCATGTGTAAACCCATGGCAGTTTCATGTCATTGTATGGCAAAACCAACACAATAAAGTAAAGAAAAAAAAAAGAGTATGGTATATGCATAAACAGACATGTAGGCCAGTGGAACAGAACAGAGAGCCCAGAAATATACCCAAACTAATTTTCAACAAAAGCACCAAGAATACACACTGAAAAAGGATAGTCTCATCAAGAAATGGTCCCTAGGAAACTGGATATCCACATGCAAAAGAATTATTTGGACCCTTTTCTTATACCATACACCAAAATCATCTCAAAATAGACTGAAATTTAAATATTAATTTTAATTTAGTTTAAAATTTAAATATAAGACCTGAAACTATAAAAATCCTAGAAGAAAACATAGGGGGAAAGTTCCTTGACATCAGTTGGCCTCATCTATGACTTCTTTGATATGACACCAAAAGTTCAGGCAACAAAAACAAAAATAAACAAGTGTCCTACATCAAACTTAGGGGAAAAAGCAAACTAAAAACCTCTTGCAAAGCAAAGGAAACAGCAACATGTGAAAGCAATCTATAGGTTGGGAGAAAATATTTGTAAATAATATATCTGATAAAGGATTAATATCCAAAATATATTAGGAACTTATTCAATTCAAAAGCAAAACAAGAAACAACCTGGTAAAAAATAAACAAAAGACCTGAATGGACATTTTTCTAAAGGAGCTATCCAAACGGCCAAAAAGTATACTAAAAGCTGTTCAACATTGCTAAACATTAGAGAAATTAAAATCAAAACCACAATGAAATATCACCTCTTACTTGTTATCTAAAAAATTAAAGGCATCCTTGTGTTGGCAAGGATATGGAGAAAAGAGAGCCCTTGTAGACTGTTAATGGCAGTGTAAGACAGAGACTTTAACCGAAAACAGTATAAAAAACATGGAAAATGGTTTCTGAAGTTCCTCAAAAATTTAAAAGTAGGACTACTATTTGATCCAGCAATCTCTCTTTTTAGTATATGCAGAGAGGTGATGAAATAAGCCACCTTTCAGAGATATTTGTGCTCCCATATTCACTGCATTATTCATGATAGCCAGGTATGAAAATAGTCGACGTTCCTATCAATTAAAAAAAAAATTATTTGTGTGTGTATAATTTGACCCTAAAAAGGAGATCCTGTTATGCAACATGGATGAACATGGTGTACATTATGCTAAGTGACATAGGCCAGACACAAAAAGCAAAAGGACTACATGATCTCACTTATATGTGAAATCTAAAAAGAGTCAGATACATGGAAGCAGAGTAGAATGGTAGTTACCAGGCGTGAGGAGGTAGGGAAAATGGGGAGTTACTGGTCAAAGCGTACAAAGTTGGAGTTAAGAAGGTTCAATAAGTCTAGAGATCTAATGTATAGCATGATGACTATAGCTAATTATACTGTAATGAATATTGGAAATTTACTGAGTAGATTTCACACATTCTCATCATATATACACAAAACTAACTGTGAAAAGAAATGACGCATTAATGGGCTGAGTGTACAAATCATGTCACTATATATGTGTATATCAAATCATCCTGTGTGTACATTAAGTATATACAATTTTATTTAAAAATTAAAGAATGAATAAGTACAATAAATTCAGTGAAAATGAAGCAAGCATGATGAGGTTATGATATACTACTGAGATGGTCCACAGAAAGCTGTAGTTCTTGGCCACAGTGTGATGAACTGACAAGTAATAAACAGAATTCTGCAAAGCATGGCCATGGTGAAGATGCTTAAAGAAAATGGGGAAAGAGAGATAAAGAAGAAAAGGAAGAGTATTAGCATGGGTAGTGCTTTTCTCAGGGGGTTACTGAAAGCAACAGAGGAGGCTTGGCATGGAAAACACCTAATAAAGTACCTGATTCACATCATCAAAATGTTACATTTTACTGTCAGTTCCCTTAAATCTCTTTGAGGGCTTGCCAGGTGGCTCAGTGACAAAGAATTCACCTGCCGAGCAGGAGACGCCGTTTAGATCCCTGGGTCTGGAAGATCCCCTGGAGAAGGAAATGGCAACCCACTCCAATATTCTTGCCTGGGCAATCCCATGGACAGTAGAGCCTGGCAGGCTACAGTCCATGGGGGTCACAAAAAATTCAGACACAACTTAGCAACTAAACAACAACAATAAATCCCTTTGGGACCATGATAGGAACCCAAGGTAGGAAATAGAGTGGTTGATTAATTAACCAGTCTGTCTTTGTCTAAATTGTGTGTGTGTGTTTTAATTAAAAAAAAATCTAGAATTATGTGTGAGATAGATTTGGATGTCAATGAAGGTCACCAAGATCATGTTCTCATGAGTGAAGGAGGGAAGTGGGCAGTGAGAAAAGGTGGCTATCTATAAAGTTGGCTCGAAAGGTCGCATGTTTATTATATCCTCACTACTCTGCTTCCCCCTCGCTCACTGTACTTCACCAAGTTCGGCCTCCTTGCTGTCCCTCCAACATGCCCTGGTCACTACCACATCAGGGCCTTTTCACCTGTCTCCTCTGCCTAGGAATTCTTCCCCTGAAGATCTCCATGGCTTGCACATCATCCCCTCCCAATCTTTGTTCAAGTGTCACCTTCTCAATGTGGCTTTCCATGACCAGCTCATTTCAAACTGCAGTACCCTCTGTCTCACTTCCTGTCCTCTTGCCTTGTTTTATTTTTCTCTTTAGTGTCTTTTCACATCTTGTATAATGTACTTGTCTGGCTTTTCCCCAGAAGAAAGTAAATCCCATAAGGACTGGATTTTGGGGTCTGATTTGTCTCTGATAAATCTCCATCACCTGGAACAATGATAATACATGGTCATCAGTAAGTATCGGTAATTCAGTGAAGACTAGGGGGAGGGGAAGTTAAGGGTATTTTCTAAAGTGTGAAGGAGAAAGTGATTAACAAAGGAAGGGTTTTAGAAAGGGAAGAAGATGGCTCTCTAAAGGAAAAAGGACCCGGTCAGGACCTGAAAACTGAGTAGTCTCATGACAGGAAACTAAGGAGTGATGATGGGAGAGAGGAGAGAAGCAGAGGCTATAAAGGTTTCTGCTCTGGGTGGTTGTGTGTTAGGGACCAGACCAAACACGTCCATGACTAAGCCTTGGCTCTGATAACGTAAGCTGTAACGAGGATCTCTGCACTATAAGGCCGCCAGGAAGGAAGGAATGTGATCTCTGGTGTCAGACAGGCTTGGATTCAATTCTTATCTCTGCCACCTACTAGCTCTGTAACCCAGGGAAAGTTTCCCCCTTCTCTAATACTGTTTCCTTATATTAAAAAACAAAGTCATATTATCACATAATTATTAAGAGTATGAAATGTGAAAATACATAAAGAGCAAGTCTAAAGCTAAGGCTTACACAATTCAGGCCAAAAAGGATGCCATAATCACAGAAAGAGTCCAGTAAGCAAAATTCATCTTAAAATAAATCAACACTTTTACTTGTATTTTTTAATTCCTTGAGGAAGAAAGCAATGACCAAATCAATATTCCTTTTTGTTGTGATCATTCCCATTTTATCCTTTATCCTCCACTTACCTCACATCACAACTGCTCACCTGTCTTTTATATGGCACACAGTAGTCCATGTTAAATAATTATTTTAAATTGTTTGGAAAACATTTCAGACTTTTCCCAAATTAATTCACCATGGGGCCTCTAGCATTTCCCTGCCCTTCACTCTCTGGCAGTGAGAGGGACAGTCACTGGAAAGATGGCTAGAGTCCAGGTTAAGAGGCTGGGTTTTGCTTTCTAATGAAACAAAGAGCCAAACAAATTGGCTCATACAGAACACGTTCTGTCTCCTCCATTCAACTCAGAACTGACTAGAGCTGACTTCCAACTTAATTGAATTTCTAGTGATAACATAAAGGGTAATTTTTAACCTCAGTGAAAAAACATTTAAAATTCTAATAGAAATGGGCTTCAAAAAGTTTCAAATCTCATCTAACCTCATGGCAGTTCATGAATTAATATAGCAAGACATTTTCTATAAAGCGATGTTTTCTCCTAAACCCCTTCTTCTTTCTTAGAAACCAAGGATCATGGTTATGTATCTCTGGATATGTACAAGGTTAAATAGCAGTAAATATTCAAACTGAAGAAGAAATAAACAATCAGCAAACAATATCTAGCGGTCTAAACAAAGCAAATAACTGTCTACCATGGGGTAACACTTGATGTATTACTTGCCTACGAAGTATGCCATAATACAAGGCCAACTCTTGAATGTTGAAGAGGATCTGCCGTGTTGTGAATGCAAACATAACCCTGAAACAGAAAAGACAAAAAGCAAGGATGCCTGATTCACGTGCCAAACTATACAATACAAATCTTTTTGACTGAAAGGAGTATGAAGACAAGTCTTTCTAAACGCTGTACTCAATGTCAAGAGATTGTCAGATAAACACGTCCCCTTAAAGTTACAGAATCTCCAGGTCGGGCTCTAGGAAGCGATTGCTTTCAGAAGCAGAAGTGAAACGAAACAACTGAGAAACAAGCCACGCTGGCCGCCACCGATGCTGAGGCCATGAGCGTGCACGCTGACAGCACTCAGTTCAGTAACAAACACCCAGCCCTGGAGTAGACGGGTACCACCCACTGCTATTACTAAACCACTGCATGTGCAACCATCGCAGGGCCTTTGCACTCGCTGTGTCCTTGGCTGCAAGCTCCCACAGCCCTTCCTCTGCACCCATTCTCCCTCCACATTCCCCAGGGCAGCCTTCCTGAGACTCTGACAAGGCCTTCCCTCCTTCAGTGTTCTCATATTTGGACTGATTTATGTGAGTCTCTGGTTAATAGCCATATCCTCTGTAAACCTAAACTCCAGAGAAACTGATCATTGTGTCCCCAGTGCTGGGCAAAATGCCTAGAAGATGGAGGCTCCCAAATTCTGGGTGAATAAATGAAAGAACATGGACAGGGAATAGAAAGAGACACCAGTGCTGAGGTTGTTGGGTCATGTAATGCCAAGGGGCCTTAGCCTTGAATTGTTGTGTAAGGCCATCTCTGGATGGCTTCAGCTCTGACTTCTGCATTATAAAGTCCCCGAGTAAAGGGGTCACTCTTTACATAATCTATGCAACTTGATCCAGACCCTTAGGCCAAGATCAGAACAAAATGCAGCTGGAGATGAGGAAGACTGAAATGATCTTGGGCCCCTTCAAGACAGTGATAGGTGCCGTTGATCCTTTTGTTCCCAGAAGCTTATTGGCATGTATTCAGCCCTCAACAAACTGCACAGGCCTGCTCATGAGAGGACACACAGAGCTTGTTCTCTAAACCAGGCAAGAGACACAGTGAGGTGAGGATCAAGGCAGCATGCATGCCTAGGCAATGTTCCTCTTTTCAGTGGTCCACAAACAACACTTGTTAGATGGAATCGAATGAGTTCTTATCCTGCAGTAAATCTGCAGTAAGCAAGGATTTATGTCACATTATTTTTTGACCTCCAGAAAAGAACATTTAACCAGTTGTTTTAATACAAGTGAAATTCCCAGTTATCCAGTGAATCCTGCCAGAATTAAATCATATGTTACCAATCAGTGCCAGCACCCAGTGTGGGCAATCAGAAAATGTCTGTTCATTGTAAGTAAGAAGTATTTTCAGAGATGGCTGGCAGATGCTCATTAGCCTGAGATTTCTAGATGATGGTGGTGAAAAAGAAGTGAAAGTCTCTCAGTCGTGTCCGACTCTTTGCAACCACATGGACTATTTAGTCCATGGAATTCTCCAGGCCAGAATACTGGAGTGAGTAGCCTTTTCCTTCTCCAGGGGATCTTCCCAACCCAGGGATCAAACTCAGGTCTCCCACATTGCAGGCGGATTCTTTACTAGCTGAGCCACAAGGGAAGCCCTCACAAAAAAATACAAAGTTCTCTGATTATCGCTTCCTCGTTCTTTTTCTTCATTGTCATTACCATTGTTATAATCATATCACCAATGTTTAAGCCATTTCTTTCTGCTTTCATTTACTAAGTCACCTGGTGAATACTGTGAAGGTCAGCTCTCAGAATGAGAGGGAGAGAATGAGGGAGGGAGGAAGAGTGAATAAATGAATGAATAAATGATGCTGGTCCATGGGAGGGGAGATAAGAGACTGCTGACTGACAATGAAAGCCATGTGTTCTCCCAAACAAGGAACAGAGTCACAGAGTAAAGGGATCACTCTTTGCTTATCCTTCTGAGAATAGTCTAAAATATGGATAGTCTTTCTTTTTTTCCTTTCCCCTCCCCATTTCCTCTTTCACCTTTTCTTCCTATAGTAATTAGGAGCACATCATATCTTTCAGTATCCCACAGTATCCGGTGATTAGTTATTGCTAATTATTTACTTCTCTGTATTTTTTACCTTGTCTTGTATGGTTATGGAAAAAAAAAATCTGTTGTTAAGTTGTGTCTGACTCTTTGTGACCCTATAGATTGTAGCCCGCCAGGTTCCTCTGCCCATGGGATTTCCCAGGCAAGAATACTGGAGTGGGTTGTCATTTCCTTCTCCAAGGGCTCTTCCTTAAACCTGGTTCTCCTGCATTGACAGGCAGATTCTTTACTACTGAGCCACCAAGGAAAACATATAACCACACAAAATTTTAAAAATTAGATAACCGAAGAAATTACTGCAAAGAGGGAAAAAGATAAAGCCATCTTGATGAGAGAGACATTCAAATTCACTCTCTGATCCATAGGTTCATAAAATCATAATGAACCAGTTGTGGTGCCATAAAATTAAAAGACGCTTGCTTCTTGGAAGAAAAACTGTGACAAACCTGAACAGCGTATTAAAAAGTAGAGACATTACTTTGCCAACAAAGTTACACATGGTCACAGCTATGGTTTTACAGTAGTCATATATGGATATGAGAGTTGGACCATAAAGAAAGCTGAGTGCCAAAGAATTGATGCTTTTGAACTGTGGTGGTGGAGAAACTCTTGAGAGTCCCTTGGACTGCAAAGAAATCAAACCAGTCAGTACTAAAGGAAATCAGTCCTGACTATTCATTGGAAGGACTGATGCTGAAGCTGAAACTGCAATACTTTGGCCACCTGATGCAAAGAACTGACTCCTTTGAAAAGACCCTGATGCTGGGGAAAAAATGAAACCAAGAGGAGAAAGGGACGACAGAGGATGAGATGGTTGGATGGCATCACCGACTTGATGGACAAGAGTTTGAGTAAGCTCCGGCAGTCGGTGATGGACAGGAACGCCTGGCGTGCTGCCCTCCATGAGGTTACAGGTTAGCACACAACTCAGGTGACTGAACAAGTTAACGGAGGAATCGAAAAGCTGCTCTTCTTGCAGAGACTTCAGGGAAATTCCACTAGAGGGCGCGGTGGAGCACCGTCAGCAACCTTGCCAGGATAGGCCAGTGGGTGAATGCCAGTGCTCAATTCCCTACGTTTCCGGGAATGTGATTCCAGTTCTCAGTTTGAGACGATCTGAGCTTACTCTGCAAATACTTCATGTATCCTGTAAGCAGTCTTTCTGTGTATTCTTGTCCCTTCACTTGATGAGTGGTGGAAGGCAATGAGGTAGAAGGTACAATGACTGCGCAGGAATGTGAACCACTAGGGGCTCAGTGAGTGGTTCGAGCCCGCCAGTCGAGACGACTACTCCATCACTGAACTAGTGCTCGGTAGGCTGCCGTTCTCTTCACCCTGGACAGGTAGCCGTTTTCTGGTACAGCCTTTTGGAATGTAGTTCTTGGCTTGGGTCAGTCTAGGGAAGGAAGGATTGGTTACCTCACATCAGCCCCTTTCTAGAAGGACCAGGGAAATGGGGGCGATGGTAGAACTCATCAGGAGACTCAAGTCATCTGTTGTTACCATATGCTTGTGTTTTCAACACCGGAGCTAAACTACAGATGAGCTGTTGTATGGCTTCTAAGATTACTTTTTAGCCCTTACCTCATGCCAGGCATACTTCTAAGTACTTTATACACTCACCCTGTAGAAAAGTACTGTTTATTTTACACGTGAGGGATTTGAGAAAGAAAGGTCAATAGATTCTACCAAGATCACACATCTAACTTCGAACTAAGGCAGGCTTCAGTTCATGGTATCTGGTTCTGGAATTGATGCTTTTAATAGCTCAGTGATTTGCAAACAGTCTTGTAGACTCTGGATGCAGTATGATGTGTCTAATGCAATGGCTTCCTAGCAGTTAAGAGCCAGATGGAAATCTGTTTTCTTGGCAGCATTTGACTGCACTGACCCAACATCTGGCGCACAGTCTTCCCTCACAAATACTTGCTGAATTGGGCTGGCTGGCCCTGCTTTTGGAAACACTCCGTCACCTTGGTTCTCCAATACCGTAGCCCCTGCCTTTCTTGCTGCCTCCCTGGCTCCTCCTTCTCAATCTCCTTTTCTCCTGCCAGTATGTTACATGAATGTTTTCCCTATCAGTCCATCCTAGGCTCTGTCTTCTCCCAGGACCCATCCTCCTTGGAGCTCTCAGTTACTCCAGTTGCTGTCTACACACTGATGTCTCACAAATACTCATTTGCAACCTAATCGCACTCCTAAGATTCAGGCTCACATGACCAGCCCTCTGCTGGAAGCTGGTATCTCGTATGCAGTCAAAATCAATCTGTCCAAAATTTATTTCATTTCTGTACCTCTGGGTCTTCCAAAGATATTTTTTTCTGTTTATTTTCTCAGATAACGACACCTTGATCCAACACCTGCCCAAACTGGAAATCTGGGAGTCATTCTGACTTCTCTGCTTTCTTTATTTCCTACATTCAGCTATGTACCAAGCCCTGTTGGGCCCACACTTGACACCTTCCCACTTCTTTTCTTCCCTATAGCCTTCACCCTATAGTCCAGGCCACCTGTCACTTACCCTGGGGCATAGCATCTTGTAAGGACCAGCTGGATAGTATTCCTCTGTGGAATTTTAAGGTGTAACTTCTTCTTACTTCATCCTCATCTCTTTACTTCTCACAGAGTGCTTTCAACTTTCTGACCAGACCCCAGAGCTCTCCCCAACTTTCTGTCCACACTGCTTGGAACATTCTGCTCCTTGATTGCTCTCTTTCTATGACGTGTCTTGCTAATTCTTGTCATCCTTCAAGCCTTTCCTCCAGAAAACCTTCCCTGAGCTTCCATGCCTTGGCTATGTGTTCACCCTCTGGAATCTCAGAGCACTGTGTATTTTCTCTACCGTAGTGCTTGCCATCTTATACTACCGTTCTGTTTTCATTCTTTATGAGGGAAAGGAAACAACCTGCAATAATAACAAATTCCAAATTTTCTTTTTGTCATTTATACTTGATATAAGTTTATTTATCCTAACAGAGTCAATACAAGGCCAAGCTATGGTAGCTGAGTGCTCTGCTCCAGAGTTATTTGAAAATCCAGGCTTCCAGCTCTGTCATATATAATGCTGACTTCCATATCACTCTACATCATAATATCTGGATAGTACTTGAGGAAAGATCATGGAGAATCATGTGTGGGATGTTTTTATATGACAACCCTTGAAGCAACAGCCATCACTCCAACTCACAGTCCATTGCCTGGGACTTGGTACATGGCCACCACACCTAAGTGCACAGGAGGCTGGAAAGTATAGTTTCTCTGTGCCAGAAAAAGAGGGCTGGGTTTGGTGATCAACCAGTAATCTGCCTCAATGACCTTTATTCTCACTAAATTATATACTCCATGAGGACAGGGGCAAAAATTCTCTTTTTCTGTACTTTATCCTCAATCCTAGTACACAGCGGGAACTCGCTATTTGTTGAATAAATGAAACTGTGTGTGTCTTGTCTTTAAAAGACTTTTTCTGCCCATCCTGATGCTGGCTGCACACTTTTTTCCTCAAACAGCATCATCTAAAGCAGCATCTAACACGTCTGACTGATTCGTGGAGTTGGAGTATAATATGTCTTTGGTGTTCATTGGTAGGCTGTGTTGCAAAATGATGCTTGTTGATCATCTCTTATGTGATCTAAAACTGGTGCTGGTGGTAAAGAAATCACCTGCTAATGAAGACATGGAAGACACGGGTTCAATTCCTGGTTCAGGAAGATCCCCTGGAGACGGGCAGGGCAACCCACTCCAGTCATTTTACTTGGTCCTCATAGACCGAGGACCCTGGCGGGCTACAGTCCATAGGTTGAATAGAGTCAGACACAACTGAAGTGACTTCACACACACACACACACACACACACACACACACACACGATGCCAATTTATTTATTTGTCTTATATGTACTTCTTTCAGAGATTCAACTACCCTTGCTTTCTATTTAAGGCATGCCCTTTCCAGTAAGTGAGATATCTGGGAAGTTGCCAGGCTATTCATTACTAATTAAAGCTTGAGAGTGAAAGAATATATTGGCTGCCATACTGTAAAGATATTATTGAAAATATTGTGCACATTTTACAGTACCCTTTTTATAGAAGCTGGAGAGAAAATTCTTTCTAATCACAATAAAAAGAATAGCAGTATTTTTATTAAAAATTGACTGGAGAGCATATGTAAACCCATGGCGATAACATGTCATTGTATGGCAAAACTAATAAAAAATTAATTTAAAAAAATTGACTGTTCTTTTTTCTTATAATGTTCATCAGTGGTGTAAAAAATGCTTTTTATTTCTTAACATTGTTACTAGAACATTCTGACCAAATGTGCAGTCCATATCTACTAAGAGAATATTACATCGAGAAATACATTATGTAATATCCTCAGCTAGATTTTAACAACACTCAACATTCTTTATCTAGCTTTATTTTTTCCTACCCTTATTTTCCCTTTCTATCCACTTCTTTTATCTTCTTGTATTTGCATATTTATGTAAGCCACCATGAACAAGTTTTGGAGCAAAGGAGAAATACATAGAAATAAAATCTATTAAACATCTGTCTTCCCAAGAGACGTAGTGTGTTTCAGTGGGCTATAGCTGAGTATTTTTGTACTTCAATCTACCTTGCTTTATCTCTAGAGATATTTTCAAATGAATATAAATTAGTCTTTCATTTTGGGGGGAAGGGAGGAAGGATGAGGATGGGAAATTACGGCTTATGAAGATGAAGATGATCTAGAAAGCTAAGAGTTGAAGTAAATATGAAACCATATTTCACATATGAAAATATTATATATAAGTGTGAAAATTCACTGCAAGATAAATTCCATGAGGGTGAAGATCTTGTCTTCATTGTTCAAACTGCATGTTGAATCGTCTTGCACATAGTAGACACTAAAATAATATATTTTGAAAGTGTGAATGTAATACACTTGCACTTAGGAGAACCAGGTTAATATAAAATAACTAATATTGAGCATTGGATGTGCAACCACAAGCACAGAAATTTTGGATTCTGTTTTATATAATTTATAAAATGAAGCCATCAGACTATGTCTGCACTAAGATTCTTTCCAAATCCAATACTCCATGTTCTATATGCCACCTTTGTTAAGTATAGTAGCACATTTAAACATATGAAAGTAAATTCTTATGACAGTTTGGAAATTTTGTTTTCAAAGTAGGCTATCAAACTCCATCATCAACAGCCCATGTAGATGTGAGCACATCAACTTCAAACATCACCCTTCCAAGTGTTCAAAGTGAGTAGCAAGACTCCTCATGTGACTCCAAAGAGACAATACAACCACAAATTTTATTGCAGCTATAACATTATTAAGGTTTGGGGAAGAGCTATATTTTTCATTTGATATTGATATTTTGGTTTTGAGTTACTCTGTGGCAAATTGTAATCCAGTGACTATATATTGATGTGACAATTACTATAATTTTAAAAATATGGATTAGGGATTTGTTATTCTATTGTACCTGTCATTTGTCATGGGATTTTTAAGGTAATATTAAAGTAATTTTGAGAGTAATCCCAGTGATCTGAGTTGGTGACAAGAAACGAAAAAAAAAAAGAAAAGAAAATCTCTGCTTTTTTTTGGCATTAAACATGAACTACAGACTTTAACACGAGCCAGCTAGTGTTCTCTGTGTCAGGAAGCATATTTTCAATTTCAGATTTCCCCAAAGTCATACAGACTAAAAATTCAGCACATCAAAGTAAAATTAAATTACAACTTTATCAGAAAATAGAATTCTGAAATTTTTGTCTTTCAGCCAGTAATTCCGATGTGCCTACCCGAGGCTTCAACTACTCCTGGACCTCCAGTGGGAAAGACGCCGAACACTGTAAGTGAAAAATGAGTCCCCTGAAGTCCTCCAGGCCTCACTCATTTACCCAACACATATACTGAACAACTACTGTGTGCTTTGTTTATGATTGTATTAACAAATATTTACAAGGCATCAACCATGTTTAAAGCATTGTTGTGGTTTCTGGGGATACCTGTAAACAAAACAGGTCTAAGTTCCACAATCTGGTGGATGAGAAACAGACAAATAATGGTAAGTGATATGGGGAAAACAAAGCAGAGAAGGGAGACAGTGAGAACCAAGAGTGAGGGGGCAGCACCCTTCTAAATAGGGTGGTCTTGGAAGGCCTTCCTGAGGAAAGTGACATCTGAGTAAAGTGGAGATGAAAAAGCAAACTATGAGTAGGTCTGGGGGAAGAGGGAGCTAGCTAGAATGTGCATATCACTAGAAAAAGGAAAAAAAGAAGCTCAATGTGAGGCACAGAAATAGTTTGTTACTTGCTATGTGATCAAGCAGCAGCAGGATCTGCTGATGCTGCTTTAGCAGGTATTGACAGGGTCTAAAAAGGAAATACACTGCCTGTTAGTGCTCAAGACAAAGATGAGTATGGTCTAAAGTGGCAGAGGGTGTGGCTGAAGCCAAGAGAACTGGAGCCCCTGAGTACCACAGGGTCAGGACTCTGAATTTAACTCCTGGGCCCTCTGCCACAGAGTAAATGTGCATGTTCCTTTTATTTATTTATTTTTAATTAATTAATTAATTAACTTTCTTTACATTATTGTGTTGATTTTGCCATACATTGACATGAATCCACCATGGGTATACATGTGAACCCCCCCTCCCACCTCCCTCCCGAATCCATCCCTCTGAGTCATCTCGGTGCACCAGCCCTGAGCGCCCTGTAAAAAACATTAAAATTGTACACCAAAAACCTCTAAACATCTTTTATACCCATTGACTGACTCGGTCATCTCACTGACGGAAACTTGTCCTTAGGAAATAAATCAAAGAGGGAAAAGGAACCTATGTAAAATTTCTCTTTGAGCATTATTTATTTATCTTTTTTATGGACTTCAGGCTTCCAGGTGGCTCAGTGGTAAAGAATCTGCCTGCTGATACTGGAGATGAAAAAGACAGAGGTTTGATCCCTGTGTTGGGAAGATCCCCTGGAGCAGGAAATGGCAACCTACTCCAATCTTCTTGCCTGGAAAATTCAATGGACAGAGGAGCCTGGCAGGCTGTAGTCCATGGGATCGCAATGCATCAGGCACAACTGAGTGACTGAGCTTGAGCTGGATGGAGCTCAGGTTCACAGATTTAGGTTAATCATAATCTTTAGTTCATGATACTTTGATCATTAGTCTAGGCCTGTCCCTCTGTAATTTAATGTAACATATATCTCTCAACAAATATGTTGATAATATGACACCTGTGAATGTAGTACCCAAATACAAGAGTGAAAAAGAAGAGCGAGACCACACACAGAAGAGAGAAGAGAGAGCACATAGAGAGATCACCAGGCAGCATAACCTGATGTATGTCAAGGTGTTGTCCAGACTACTGTGGAGACACCATCCAGCAAGTGGACCCAGGAATGCTGATTCTTTTAATAAGAAAAACACTTTAAAATGCACCCCCACCATGTACATTACATAAAATAAACTCCATAGAGTTTAAAATATTTATGTCAAAAAGCTAAATATTAAAACATGTAATAAAATCCTGGCTTCAGGGTAGGGAAAGAAGAAACATTAGACATAAAAATGCCTGAAAAATTAAATTAAGAAAATTATTTTCATTACAACTCCTTAAAGAAAGTTTTAAAAAAGGCAAGCTATAATCTGGGAGAAGATATTTGCCACATGTTTGGAAAAATATCACGAATATATAGTTGGCAAAGGATCAAAACTTTACATCAAGAATATATAAAGAATGTCTACCAACCAGTTTTTTAAAAGACAAAAAACAGTAGGAAATGAGCATATAGGCACATCACAGAAGAAAACATCCAAGTAGCCAGAAAACGTCTAGAGATTCTAAGCCTCTCTAACAATCAGGACATGCCAGTGAAGACTAAAGTCAGAAAGTTATTTTATACATAACTGATTTGCAAAAATGAGCAAGTCTGAAATTGCCAAGAGTTGTATAGGATGCAGATCAATACAATTTGTTATATGTTGCTGGTGAGACTATTAATTAGTACCATCTCTTTCCACTACTTAGGCACTATAGCTAAAGAGTTTTTTTTTTATAGCTAAAGAGTTTTTATAGTTTATATAGCTAAACTAGTTTTTATATAGTTTTTTTATATAGTTTTTATAGCTAAAGAGTTTTATACCAGACAATCCAACACTTCTTCTTCAAGTATTAGTCACTCAGTCATGTTTCAACCCCATGTACCTTAGTCCACCAGGCTCCTGTGTCCATGGGATTCTCCGGGCAAGAATACTAGAGTGGGTAGCCATTCCATTCTCCAGGGAATCTTACTGACCTAGGGATTGAACTCACGTCTGCTGCACTGCAGGCAGGTTCTTAACCATCTGAGCCACCAGGGAAGCCCACTCCTATATAAATACCCCCGTAAAATAAATTATTACATGTGTTCAGGAGATTTGTATACAAATGTCAGGGAGGGGAACACTATTTATAATAACAACAACAACAACAAAAACTGTAAATAATTTAAATAGTCATAGTTAAGAGTGTAGATAAGCAAGTTGTAATATAATCACAAAACACTATGGAACAATGCAAAATGAGTGAATGTCAGTCACATATGGCAGCATGAATGAATTCTAATAGCACTATGTTGAATCAAAAAAGTAAATTCCAAGTGACAATATATGGAATGATAATTTCAAGTAAAATTTACTTTTTAATTTTAAAAAGTTTTTTTTCATTTGTATTGAAATATAGTTGATTCACAATGTGGTATTAGTTTCAGGGGTACAGCAAAGTGATCAGTTATACATATACATAAATATATATTCTTTTTTTATATTCTCTTCCATTATAGCTTATTATAAAATATTGAGTGTAGTTCCCTGTGCTATACAGTAGGTCCTTTGTTGATTATCTATTTTATATATAGTAATGTGTATTTTAATCCCAGACTCCTAATTTATCCCTCCCCTCTCTTCCCTTTTGGTAACCATAAATTTCTATGTCTGTGAGTCTATTTCTGTTTTGTAAATAAATTCATTTGTATAATTTTTTTAATTCCACATATAAGTAATATAATATGATGTTTATCTTTCTCTGTCTAGCTTACTTCACTTAGTGTGATACTATTTAGGATTAAAACAAGTATTAATATAATCAAATACTATATGGCTTAGATTTAATACTTGATAAAATTTTAAAATATGTAGACAACATTCAGACAATGTTTGCTTTTGAATGAACATACAAAGGATAAGAAAGGGCGTAAACATTTATAATGTTATTTATATAATTCCAAAATCTGTGTATGAGTTGGGGAATTATTAAGGAAAAATATGTTGAGGAATAGGATGCGATAACTCAATGAATATTATGAAGCCAAACAAAATAATAGCCAGTATGTACTACAGTGAGAAGAAATGATCTGCTTAATTGAAGGTTGTCAACTTTTCATTTACTTGCTTTATTTAAATTATTACAATAGCATCTGTGCCCATACTAAAATCCTTCTCATCCAGTGCATCACAACAGTGTGAAATATAGAGACCACCCAAGGTACTTTTTTGCCCCAGAAACTAGAAAATTGAAAGGGTCTTACTTGAAAGTGCTTCCTAATTTACACAGGACTATTTTTGGTCTTTTTAATAGATTTCATAATGAAATAAACTATTGTAATTCTTCACAGTTTCTGTCCTTCCCCACTTGAAAACTTCATTTATCCTCAGACATCTCTTTATCATTCTTACCATAAAAATAGCCTTAGAAATTGTGAAATCTAGGAAGGGACTCTAAAACCCAGCAAACAGTTTTTTCCTGGCAGTGTAAACCCCCTTCTTACTTATGCAAGAAGATCTTGTTAACCGGTTGCCATTTTTCATCTATAAGCTTAGAGAAAAAATTCCCTGCAGTGAGTTGCTCTATTTATAATCATTCACAAAAACACATTAGGATCCAACAAGTTAATATTGATTGCTCACTCCCAAACTGTTTTTGAAACATGTTTCTTCTCGTTGGTTTGGACTGTAATATGACATTCAATATTAGATGATGCATTTGACAAGATTCGTGGCAGGCATTGATAATGGGAATTTTTTCTTTCAATATGTTTATTTCAGTAGATGTATGAAATGTTCAGAGGCAGAAAAAGAATGATAATGGATTGATTTCTAGTGAAATGAACCCACTAGCAGTGTTTCTAGGGCCCTTGCTCTTTGTGAACACATTTTATGAGATATTTGCTTATACATATATTTTGTATAGTTCATATATGTTAAATGTCACTAGAATATTCTGAGCACATTGCATTTACACTAAACTCATAAGTATATGTTTTAATATGTTCTTTTGGTGTTATTTTGTTATTTATTAACTTGAAGAGGTCTAGACTGGAATTCAAGAATATTAGAATCTTAATCCCAGTTTCTGCAGTCTAGAAGAGGAATGCATATTTTAGTGTAACCATCTATGAAATGGGGATACCAAATCTGACCTTCTAAATACCCAAAGTGTATGACCTTAATAACATTCTGGGACACATTTTCATCCTGACACTCAGGTGATCAGGTCATGAAGCAGAAAATTGAAGCTTAATTACTTTTTTTCCTGGGTTTTTCAGTCATCCATCTGGCCCAGTGGAGCCTGAAGCCACATTGAAATCAGTCAGTCTGTCTCAGACAAGCAAAAAAATGATGAGTCTCCATGGGTCCTTAAACCCTCCCATTTACCCATTACCAAAATCATCAAGTTTACTTGTGCATGCACACACACACACACACACACACACACACACACTAGCCTCAGGATACCTCTTATTGATCTCACATGAGGTCTTCATTCTGTTCTTTGACCTTGCATCCCTTAATCTTCAATTTCTACATACTCTTATTAACTCTTTTTTTATTTTAAATTTATTTGTAAATTGAAGGATAATTGTTTTACAGAATTGTGTTAGTTTCTGCCAAACATTGACATGAATAAGCCATAGCTCATCCTAACTCTTACAAGTGTACTGCTTATCCTGCCCCTGGTCCTGGCTATTTCTCCTCAGACTCCTGGTAATAATTTCATGAGAACCCCTCTACTTTTCATAGGCAGAGGGTGATGGCAAAGCTGGAACTAAGGAGCTGAGGGTAAATGGAAGGGACCCAGCAATACCAGGACCTACAACAATGTTGGGCCCTATTGCAGGCTGCACCAGGATCTCTTCAGCCCCTCTGTCCCCTGTTGGTCAGGATGCTGACTCTTTGAGTAATAAACTCACCATTCTTACCTTCAAATGCTAAAATCTTACATGTCTCAGGTCACATCTCTTTCCATTTTTCTTTTCTCTAAAACACTGTTCTGCTCTCGTTCTGTCACCCAATCCCTCATTAGGTCAGCCTCAAATTATAGACTTATTCCTCTGATCTAAAATTCTCTCCTTTGTTAAAATACCGTGGGGATTCCATGGATTTCTACACAGTACACAAGCCTCACACTTCCAAAGCTTGTGAGTGTTGCCTTTGTTTTGTGGTCAGGAAGAGCATGAGTCCCATTTGTAGACTAAGTGATCATAGCAAGAGTGGCCATGGGATTTTCCAGGTAAGAGTACTGGAGTGGGTTGCCATTTCCTTCTCCAGGGGATCTTCCCATCCCAGGGATCAAACCCAGGTTTCCCGCATTGCAGGCAGATGCTTTACCCTCTAAGCCACCAAGAAAGTCTCAGTTTATAGATTAAGTGATCATGGCAAGAGTGGACAGTAAGTAGTTGGTGCCAGTTGCATCTGATGGAAGGGGTGATGGTGACCCAGTACCTTGAAGAAAAAGATAGGGCAGAAGACCAATATCAATGAAGTCTCTGTGTCATAGCCTTGCATCTGTGGCTATTGCTTGCCACCCTATGCCTTTGCTCTAAGGACAAAATTAAGGACAGAACTCAGAATGTCTTAAGGAAGATTGGTTACCCAATAAAAAGTTTGTAATTGTAAAAATTATGCCAGAATTTTAGAGAAGTTCAGGTTGCCTCAAGAATCCTATAAGAGTAGCGGACGTTATCTATGATGTCAAAAGAGGATCTGCCAAACCAGACAATATTGGGCTTTGATATGACACTAAATAGATCTTCCTGCAAAGGCACAGATACCTAACATGTCATAATATTATTGAGAACTGTAAGCTGGTTACAGATGAATGTCAAAAAATGCTATTGCAACTCAAGGAAAAAGAAAATACTATCAAAGTTGATTTTGCTTTTACTATAGAAGAAAAGTACCCTTTTATGGTAGAATGGTATGCTAAGTCACATAGTCTCCTTGTCAAATAATGTTTATTTTATCAAAAGCTAAATTTAAAAGAATTGTGGAAGAAACTGATGCTATGCTAAAGGAAGGATATAAAAATTTATTTGAGAAACTCTGACCACACAGTAACCCTATGTTCAGATTTTTGGTTGATAATGGTGATGTACTAGAGGACGTTGTCCATCAAGTTCATGTTTATCATCCAAATGCCAAAGTAGTGTTCATTCTTAGATTTAGATGAAAATGTTCTCAAAGGACTTAAAGGAGAATTAACTTATATATTTAACAAGCAAGATGATACCTTGGGAACACAGAATATTTCAATCAGAAAACAAGAGTAATTTAACTCTGCTGAGAGATGCCTGCAGAGACTTAAGAATGGCAGATGGAGTAGCCAGTGTTTAACACATCCTAAAAACTGGATATCTAAGTAATGGACTAGTTGAACTTTTAGAAAAAGTATTCTTTAGTGAAAGACAAATCACTGGAGATGGCCAGCTCTGTCTTACTGAGGATTCTATAAACAAGCATTCTGCAGGAAGACCTCTCTCCCGTGGAAGCAGCTGATACAAGATCTGCTATCTCTTCACCTTGCTCAAAGACTCAACTATGATATATTCTTGCTCCTGAAGTTTTTCCTTTGCATTACTTAAATACTTTCAGACATGTTGAATCTATCAACTGGAAACTCCTGTTCTTCACCTCTTTCAACAGTTTCCACTTTTTTTTTTAACAGATTTTGAAAAAATCTCAAAGACAAAATCAGAAAAATAACTCCCTAGTTTTCCAAAGTGGATCTTTTATATTTCAATTTTTTATTTATTATTTTTAATTGAAAGATAACTGCTTTGCAGTGTTACATTCGTTTCTTCCAAACATCAGCATGAATCAGCCATAGGTTTACCCATGCCCCTTCCCACTTAAACATCCTGTAGTTCAATTTTATTGCACATTTTTGGAGATCTTTTTACACTTGTAAAGTTTTCAGAAGGCCAAAAGGAAGTTTTATAAAATGGTCAAATAATTTACATCATTTTAAATATTGCCATTTTTTCAAGTTGGATATATCACACTGATAATATTAACATCTCCTGAAATTGTATTATGCTTGGTTCTTTTGTTTGGAGAAAATCAATATTGACCAGAAAGGGCTGGCACTCTGTATTTGATGAAAAAAATCTATTGTTGTCCACACATCACGGATCATTACAAGTGTTCTATATTGACTTGCTGATAATAAACATAAAATAGAAAATATTTTTTTAAATACCCATTTCTCTCAAAGTGATAGAACTTGTTAAACCATTTGTATTTTAGCATAATTGAATTTATCACATCCTTTCTTGATAGCAGATTTTGAAGAGAAAAGAAATAGAGGCATTGGGACTTCCTTGGTGGTCCAGTGGTTAAGACTCTGCACTTCTAATGCAGGGGTGTGGGTTCACTCCCTTATCGGGGAACCAAGATCCCACATACCATGCAGCAAAAAGTTAAAGAAAGGAAGAAATAGAAGCATCAAGCCCTAAAAGTAGAAAGTAAAGGAGATACCATTTTGAACAATAACAACAAAAAGAAAACTCTAAGGTTATCCAGAACAAACTGCTACCTTCTTCATAATTTTACCTAAACCCAGGCTTGGTACCAGTTTCTTTTTAGTTGGTTTTTGCCCATTGTCAATAAACTCCTAGCTTAATGGCTTAAACATTAAAACTCAGTATTAAAAAGTACCCAGTCCATTGTCATCTATAGATCTTAGCATTTTGTCTAGAACAAAAAGGAGTCAAGATCACATGCACAGGGTCATAGAACTATGCTGAAGACAAGAACATCTCTCTGACCTAAACAAACTCAAAATAGCTGTAGCCATAGTCAGCCTAACCTTGGGGGAAATCCCAAGTGGAGCAGCTATGACAGACTGTCCTGGAGCAGTCCCCAGAAGGCAATGACTTACAGCTCTACCAAAAGGCCTGGTAACATGCCTTTGTCTGCAGCTGCAAATGCCACTGGCAGCTAGAGAGAAATCAAGAAGGGGTCAGGCCAAGAGGGGTTTTAATGTTTATTTTGTTTGGGCTTTGTCTACTTGTTTTGGTCTTGACACATAAGTAACCATTCTACTGGGAAAATCACATACGCCAATGTTTTAAGTAAATGAGTATAATATCTTTTTACCGATTATAACCATATACTACTGTAGCTGTTTTACTTTACATTATGGGCATGTTATCAAATGCAGACATGTAGAGACTGCCAAGAAGTGGAACTCTTCTGCCAAAGATGGAGAACTAACCCAAATGAATTCATAGGTCTATTTCAGATGCCATATGTGCTTCTGGAATTGCTACCATCCACTTAAAAGGGAAGGTTTGCCTCTGAGTGGATCAAAAGGGTTTACCCTGAAGCTAGCAAGGCCTGTAATCACAGGGGTCTGATAATTCACTGTAGATATGGTTCAGTTTTCATACTCGAATAAGAATGTCATCTTACCCACAAGTAGAAATTACTTTGTTCACTCTTGCAAGTTCCACCAAGGTCTTCAAAGTCCTGTTGGCATCTTCTCTTGACTGGAGGCCACCATAACACACCTAGGCTTTCCCTCTCTCCCATTCTTTTAGTTTGTCTATGGGACAGACATAAGAACAGTCACAGCATACTTTCTGTGGCTGGAAAAACTTCTCCTAGTGTTTTCCTTCCCTTTCTTTTTCCTGCTTTAAATGGCTATAATCATTAAACCTCCCTATGGTACAGATGAACCTATATGCAAGGCAGGAACAGATATGCAGACACAGGGAATGGATGTGTGGACACAGGGGTGGGATGTGGGGTGAATTGGGAGATTGAGATCAGCGTATGTTCACTGCCATGCATAAAACAGTTAGCTAGTGGGAACCTGCTATACAGAGCAGAGAGCTCAGCTCAGTGCTAGATAGTTGGGATGAGGAATGGAGTGGGAGGGGGTCCAAGAGGGAGGAAATATATATATACATATAGCTGATTCACTTGGTTGTACAGCAGAAAATAATGCAACATTGTAGAGCAACTGTATTCCAATTTAAAAACAAAACACAAAACCTTCCCTATTAGACACATCTTCAACTCTCACTATATTTTGGGACATTCTGAGGTGTGCTGCAGAGTACTTTGATGATATTACTTGAAATGTTCATTAATATCCCTTTTTTCATAATAATTAGACTCAATTGAAGGTCAGGAAGAGACAATTAATTTTCCAATATCTTCTTCCTTTAGCAGCTCCTTGGATGCCCAGTGAAACAAGCAGTTCGCCCTCCTCAGATGCAGATTCAACACTTCCTGGTGAACACTTAGGGGAGACTTAGGGTCAGGGAAGGTATTAGTCTGCTTTATTGGGGAAGAGGTGGAAAAGAACTGATACAAAGCCAATCTCAGGTATTTAAAAGTGCATCTTGATGGAAATGACAGTGAAGATGAAAATGACAATGAATGAAGGCAAAATTCTTCTCAGTCACTCAAAAAAGTTAGAGATCAAGTCATAGATTTGCCTCTATTTTATTTCAAGATGCATTTTGGGGCCAAATAAATCTATTAAAATGCATTTTAAGCTGTAATTTTCCATTGTAAAATGGAATGATTTGTCGACATGGATTTGTCTACTCAAATGTTGCATAGGAATTTTTAATAACCTTATCAAACATTAGAATGGGGAGACCTCTATTAACCTGGGACACTAGAGATAAACTTCTTCTCTCCATGACTCAGCCCCAGATCTTTTCCCATGATCATTTTCTCCTGGAGATTCTTTAGCAGATATTATTTTACTGTATGTGCTGTATTGTTTCTCTTTTTTTCTTTAAATCCATAGGAAGCTTCACTCCTTTGGTAACTATTAGATCCTAGGTTAGTATCCTAGGTTCTTAAGGAACCATAATTATTAAGGTTAATAATGAACCATTATTAACCCATAAATTGGTTCTTAATAAACTTTACATATAATATTAGTATTTTAGGAGCATTTGAACCATTCAGATGAGCTCTTTCTAATAGCAAGTGAAGTCCAATGATCATTTTACACCTCTTGACCAGATGGAAATGGGCCTTAGGATTAGTTTAGATGTTCCCCCTGTATCCCTAGGTGACATCTTCACCAGCACAACCAGAGCATCTTCAGAAGTTCCCAAAACTGCCAATGTATCTACTAAAAATAATCACATTCATATCACTGGTGAGTCATGTACCATTTTTTTTAATTTTATGTTTTATTTGCTCTACAAATATTTATTGTATGCCTATCATTTGTCAGGCATTGTGACAGCTGTTGAGTATTGAAAACATTGGCTTCCTGAAGAGTATAATCTATTATAGATGATACATAGTAAATAAATAATCATTCAGTTAAATTTATTTGTGACAAATCCTATGATCCAGTGCAAGACATTGTCAGAGTCTAACAGAAAGATCTGATTGTAACTGGGGAACTAGAAAGGATTCTCTGGGGATATGTTTAAAATAAAATCTGGAATGAGTAAGGATTAGCCAGGTGGAAAGTTTCAACTTTGTGAAAGTATAATCTGATGGTTGGAACAAAGAGTATTCCTATAATTCAACTAATAAAAGTTTGTCAATGAGAAATATAACCCTTGTTTTTTATCATAAGAGGTCAAGGTTTTCAATAAAATGAGGACCCTCCCAATGCAGATCTTGACTATAAATTCAAGGCATAATCAACTCTTTAACTTCAGAAGGTATCCACTTAACTGGTGAACTCTACCTGGGGATTCAGTTTATTTCATATTGAGGTTCATATAGCCCTCAGTCACTGGTGCATCATCCATCCTGCACACAACATGGCAGTGGAGCTGCGAACTGACATCCTACCAACATCTTTAACTATTGGTGCCTTAAAGAACTACCCAGGACTTCCCTGGTGGCTCAGTGGTAAAGAAGCCACCTGCCAATGCAGCCGACATAGGTTCCATTCCTAGTCCAATTCCTATCCAGCATGCCACAGAGCAACACAGCCTGTGAGCCACAATTATTTGAGCCTGTGCTCCAGAGATGGGGAATTGCAACTACGATCCCTGTAGTGGAATCGCCCACATGCTGCAAGTACTGCAGTCTGCACGCCCTAGAGTCTGCTCTGCAGCAAGAGAAGCCACTACAATGAGAAGCCTGCACACCGCAATGAAGACGAGCCCACACTCTTTGCGGCTAGAGAAAAAGCCTCTGCAGCAACAAAGACCCAGCACAGCCAAAAATAAATAAATAAAATTATTTAAAAAGGAAAAGAACTACATGCTTGAGGAATTGGGGAAAATTTGAGCTCTGCTTTTCCACCATTGCTAAAGCCAATGGCCTCATTTTCTGTATTTGGTTGGGAGAAAATTAGTAAGCATTGATAGAAGATCTATCTAAAACCTGTTGTTCTTTCATTTATCAAAAACTTTGGAGGTAAAATGTTATACTCCACTATATTGCCAGTGTAGAGTACGTCTTGACTTCACTGAAACAGAACTGTGTGTAGTCCTAAATTGATTTCCTGTGTAATTGTTTCTTTTGTGATCATGATACTCTAGTACTTTGAACTACTGTGCATCAGTGAGCCACAGGGTTACTTATTATAGGACTATGTGAGCTTCCAGGGTACCATCAGCATCTGCCTGACAAAACTAAAGTAGCACGAGCACCAGGAAGACCTCCAATCCCTAGATATGTGTTGTAAGAGGGAAAATCTTCAGCACTGATAATCAGTGTTATGACAGAATCATATGGCTGCCATCCAAACTATGTAAAATATAAAAAAGATTTGGTAACAAATATTTTAAATTTAGATTTTTTGGCTTGTGTGTGTTTTATTTTTTTGAGATGTCACTTAATGAAAAGCAGTGTAATAAATATGAAGCAATCAAATAAATTTTAAAAGTTTATAATCTAGTTAAAATAATGAAAATATTCTTTTATTAATAATAATAAATAAAGCAAAAATGCACTTGCCCAAATGATTTCTATAATCTGAAGAACTAAAGATCTATCTATAATGTATAAGGAATTTCACTGTAGTGTTATTAGAAATAAGAAAAGCCTGGAAGCAATTTAACCATCCAACATTAAGGCCAATTAAATAAACTACAGTAGATCCATACATTGGAGAACCATCCAGTCATTTAATCAAATGAGGTAAACTTCTATGCACTTCTGTGAAAAATATTCCAAGAATTTTTTTAAGAGCCAGAAGCCAAGAACAGAATAGTATGTACAGTATGCCCCCATTTGTAATATGAAGAGATATATATTCATGGTACCTATATTTGCTTATATTTGCATTAAAATTTCTGATAGGAATTAACTATTAAATAGTTAACATAATTAACTATTAAAAATTATAACCTCTAGTGTGGGTAGCTGGCATCTGAAGAAGTAAGGATACTTCCTTTTCATTGTAGTTTATATTTCTATACTGTTTGAATTTTTAACATGAGCATGAAACACTTTTTTTTTATGAAACACTTTTTAAAAGCAAAAAATTAAGTAACTATACAATTATAAACATTTCCTTTTATTTTCTCCCAGGCAGAATCAGACAATCTTATTTCCTAAGAGAGTTCGTTTACTTAATTTTTCCTTCATGTTACAGAAGTAAAACAGTCCAGAATATTGTATTTATATTGTCTCTGACTTTCTCAGCTTTGTACTCTCAGACCTTAAGAATGCTACAATGCCTTTTACTTTTTCTTCCTCCTCCTAACACACTAATATTTCATAAAGCATTTTAATGACTCTTTAAAGAATAAGAATTTAAAGAGAGACCAGTTTTCACACATAAATTTTTTACTTTACTGGAGTGAATTTGGAAAACAAATGTACAGATTATCAGCTTTATGTGTCCATTTATTTTAATTTTTTATTTTATATCAGAATATAGTCAATTAACAATGTGATAGTTTCAAGTGGACTGCAAAGGAATTCAGCCATACATACACAGGTGTCCACTCTCCCCCAAGCTCCTTTCCTCTTATAAATCGCATTTCATTGGCCACCCTGTGCCAGGAATTGTCCAGAGCCTTGAGAAAGTGAAAGAAAAGAAAAGATCAGGTCTGGAATATTCTAACAAGAAAGGCATTCATGTAAAAAAGAAATTCAATTGTATAAATGCAAAAACAATATGAGAACCAGTCATAGAAATGATCCCAGAGCGTGATTGTGATCAATGAACACCCCACGGTCCTTGGAAATGCATGCTGCAGGTAAACAAACTAATTCAATTCCTCCTGCTTCCCAGTTGCCAAACTTTGGCATTAAAGTTCATCTCTCTTTATGCCCTTTTCAGGTATTGTGATCAGTAAGCCCAAAGATGGAATGTCCTGGCCAGTGATTGTGGCGGCTTTGCTCTTCTCCTGTCTCGTATTGTTTGGTCTTGGAGTGAAAAAATGGTCTCAGTACCAAAAAGAAATGTGAGTACAGTACTGAGACATGTAGGAGAAGTTACTTTTTTCAGCAGAAAATATTCACTCAACACCTAAATATCATTTCTAGATAGTAGTGTTTCTCTCCTATGTAACTGAGGAAATAAGGCCTAGAGAAGCTCAGCGAGGCTGCCCAGCTTTCCCGGTACCACACAGTTGGCATGAGATGCACAACTTCTGACTTGATGCCCCTCTACCTGTTCAGGCTGGAGCACTCATTGGATGGAACAAGTCAGTAGGCATGAAATGAGAATGGAGGCTCACGTCACCTCAAAACTGAAACTGATTTTTATTTTTAATCTTCATTATTCTTTTCATTTTCATGCATCTCTGAACTGCCTGGGCCCAGGTGGGCTTAGATACTCAAGTGTGAAATTGAGTAAGAAAGGTAATTTTAAGAAATTTCCAGTTGCTTTTCAACAAAATTTTTCTTTTATTGCCCTTATCCTTTCTCCCCATGGGGAAAAGAAAGCAGTGGGTTACTCCCTTTTTGTCTTATTGAAATAGTTTCCAGAACTCTCGTCCCTCCACTGAGAAGTCTGAAATGGCGTAGAAGGTTAAGCCTCCCTTTTCTAACTTGGCTGCTTGGGATCAGTCTGGTTCAGCCCATGCTTAGAGGAGATCTTCAGAATACACAAAGTTGATCCTCCGCATGTCTTACTATTGCTGTCTCAGATAATACTGACTGTGTGGCCTGCCTTCTACTTAGTGTTTCCTTGAAGACTCTATAGCCACATGCAGGGGATGTTTCGTGGTGAGTAAAACACCAAACCACGGGTCAGAAATTCTGGACTTTTGTCCAGTTACTACACTTTGGCCACCATGTGGCCTTAAGAAATTCCTAATTCCCCAGGGAAAAAAAAGAATTGCAGATTTCTTAGAATGCTATCCACCTATTGTCACCACTAAAGCACCAGAAAACCAGGTAATAGGTGTTGGGGGCTTTTATATTAAAATGAGAAAACGGGAATCTGAAAATCTGAATTGATGTATTCTTCCATATTCAAATGTCTGTGTTATATAGAGATGAAAAACAATCCCCCTCTGTTTTTCTCAGTATCTCTCCTTCTCTCACCCTCTAAGGAGAAATTAAGGTACTGTGGATTGATAGAAGAGGGGTAGAGGTTTTTGAGTCAGCCCACAGGTATGTCTCTATTTCCCGATAGCAAGAGCGCTGGAGCATTTGTACAGCGAAATCCCACACTCACCTTATGCGTATGCACCTCAGACAAAGAGATGAATTGTGCAAACGTAGACCAGTACTTTCTTTATGCAGAGATGACTCTAAGAGTGTTCACTGATAAAAACAGAAAGGATTCGGGTGCCATCCATCAACTCAGGGACTCAGGCAAGTTCACTTCCCACCCCCAACCTTCCCCCTGGTTCACACACAATGAGTGTGTGGTGAGGGCTGGGGGTCAGGTTAGCAAAGGGACTCCTAGAAAAACTGCCATTTTGGTCCCGGAATTTGAAAATTTTTTCTCTGGAGGAATGCTTTAACCCACATAAGAGGAGCACTTCCTCTATTAGGAGGCAGTTGCCGTGGACAGTGTAAGTTCTGTTTAAAAGGCTTGACTTGCTGGTCTGCTCCTCTTAAGCAAGTTGCTTAAAACGTCTGAGCCTCAGTTTTATCCGTGGAATGGTGGTAATAATATTCAATTCCTAAATGCAAATTATATAACCCTATAATAAAAATGGTTTACAAATTATAAAATATCACAAAAATATTACTTAATGATACTAACAGGACTAGCAAGCAGATTATGCCAGGGGAAAAAACTGAGAGAGCCAGGGAAGCATGCCTCTTTCACTTTCTCTGTTTCCTTCTAAAAATGTGTTATGCATACATACATCACCCCTGACATTCTTAGCCTTGAATGAGCGATGTTTTGTTCCTAGCATGGAAAGACCTCCGCCTTTCAAGCCACCTCCACCTCCCATCAAGTACACTTGCATTCAGGAGTCCATTGGAAGTGATCTGCCTTGTCATGAGCTGGAGACACTCTAGTCCTCTGAGGCTTTGACACACAACAAAATTCTGCTAGAATCCTGTCGAAAAAGTAGCTATCGTGCTTTGTTAATATAATCGCCCTCTAGCCAAGCCTCTTCTGCAGCTGAAATGGATATCAGAAGTGTATGACCTGTTTTCCCAAAAGCTCACCCTCTTTCATCTGCATATGCCGGAAATTTAAACAAGACTGAGAGGGGATGTGAAGTGTTCACCCAATGCAGTCTACAAGGATTTTCTTGCTTATGTAAGAAGCGTATAATTAGGCTGCTGCATTAAAACAAAAAAATGCTTGTAGTGTTTTATTTTTCACTTTTAATCCCCTGAGGTGATGACAAGGGTTTTAAACTTATGTCCATATCAGATCTGCTCTTTGGGGCATCTGCCAACATTCTAAACTATTAGCCAAAATTATGTTCATCTCTGAGGGAGGGCTTCCCGGGTGACTCAGTGATAAAGAATCCGCCTGCAAATGCAGGAGACACAGGAGACATGGGTTCAGTCCTTGGGTCAGGAAGTACCCTGGAGAAGAGATGGTAATCAACTCCAATATTCTTGCTTGGAAAATCCAGATAATGCACAGAGGAGCCTGACAGGTCACATGGGGTCACAAAGAGTTAGACATGACTGAGCAACTAAGCACTTGGGGTATATTGCATTCCCCAGGAAAATTATAAGATGAAAATGTGAAAGTTTCCATGAGAGTTCCATATAATGGGAAAGTACAATTAGTCTTTGTACTGAAATCCAGTTTTTTATTTTCACTGGAGGTAAACAGAATACCTTGCATAAGCACCCCAGTTCCAGTCTTCCTTCACTCTTCCTCCCGTCATGCTCAGCCCAGGCTCCTGTCTATAGGATGAGGAAAGAGCATAGGGATAACAAGCCAACAACCAGGTAGTCTGGTGGCTAAGACAGTCAGGGTATAAAATTTAAGGAGCTATTCACATTCAGAGTCACAGACTTACACAATCTTGTGAGTGAGAACCAGTCTCAGGCCTGGTATAATCAAGAAGATAACTGCAGAAATGACTCGAGTATGCCTTTAAAGGTTAGGTCATAAAATACTTTGTAGCTTCTGCCGTGATCTCTCCTTGATCACTTGCTCTGGAAGAAGCCAATTGCCATGCTCTGAGGACACCCAAGCAGCCTTACAAAGAGGTCCACCTGTCAAAGAACATAGACCTCCGGCAGCAAGTAGCAGGCAGCTAGACTTTTGATTGAGTGAGGTCGTTAAGCCCATCCTCCAGCCTCCACTCAAGACTTTAGTTAACTGCAACCTCACTTGATGTTTTGGCGGACTTCATGAGAGTCAGAGCTACCCAATTAAACCTCATCTGATTTTCTGACCTGCAGACACTGTGAAATAATAAATACTTATTGTTTAATAAGTTTGGGTTCCCAGGTAGCTCAGTGGTAAACAATCTGCCTGCCAAGCAGGAGACCCAGCTTTAATCCCTAGATTGGGAAAATCCCCTGGAGGAGGAAATGGCAACTCACTCCAGTATTCTTGCCTGGGAAATCCTGTGGACAGAGTAGTCTAGTGGACTACAGTCTATGGGGTTGCAAAAGAGTCAGATACAACTTATCAACTAAATAACAACAAGATAATGTATTACAGATAGTAGATAACTAATACAGTCCAATAAATGGAGAAATAAACTAACGTTTGCCTGCCTTAATTACCCTCAATTTCTCATTAGTTCTCAAGAAAGAAGACTAACTTCATATATACATATATGACTATTGCTTCATGAGTAGTTATTTTTAATACAACTTAATCACCAGTGATTTGTGTAAAAATCATATGGTTTTATTTTTACTATTCAATTAGGAGACATGAATACAAGTAGTAGAAGTATTGGGGTAAAAAGAGCTGGAGGATGTTTAGATCGTTTTGGTCAAGGGATAAGACAGTTGTACAGTACAACATAAGTCATGCAATTTTCAGTCTATCATATAACAAGTGTCCTATGCTGTTTTTGTCTTAGCCACCTCTTTGAAATATTCTCTTTTGGTTTTATTATAAATAAGTTCTAGTCAACATTTGTAAGTTCATCTCCAACTTGAATAGAGTGAACAGTTGCTTATTCATGGAAGGATACTCATTCTGTGATTTAGAAGAATTTTCTGCAAAACAGAAGGACTCTAGATGCTTTTCAGGCAGTGTTATGATCTTGACCTCCCTCATTTGACTAAAGTAACACTTTCACCTGCATCTTAAAATTTTAAAGTTCAGAGAACCTGTCTCAAACCAGCAACTCCTCTCTCTACAAGGGGATTTAGTTCTGTCTCACTGGAGAAGTAGCAACTTTGCACCCTAATCCCTATGATTTCTGAATGCCTTCATTATTGACTTAATTTTCACTAAGAAGAAGCCATACATAAGACTTTTAATCGTTCATTCCCAAAGCATGGTGTGTTAGATAACATTGTTGCTCAGAAATATTCATTTCTTTACTCGCATCATGAGCACATCTTGACCTTGGGCTTGGCCATACGACTTGCTTTGGACAATGGAATATCATGGACCTGACTAACCCAAGACTTGAAAGGTGCTTATGTGGTTGGACTCTCTCTCTTGTTTTCTGCCATAATCATAAAAAGAACATTTTCAGGGTAGGCTGTTAGCTCCAAGAAGATAAGAGATTCACAAATTAGAGCAGAAACATGCAAACCAGGCCCAGTTGAGATCAACCAATCTCCAACATAACTCAAATGTGCATTATTAAAGAGTATGATGGTTACACATCATTGTTATAGTAAAAGTTAATCTATACACATAAGTCCAGAGGTAGGCATATTTCAGGTCTTACTCAAGTACTAGAGTGAGAGATAAAGTCAAACTTAATTCAATCAAAATAATCATTTTCCTTGATTCAGCATAAGTTTTGTTTCAGCTAATGAGCATATGGTTGGCTTGATCAAGTTAACTTTGCAGTGTAGATCTTTAAAATCATAAAATATATGATCATGTAGGACATTAGAGGTCATACTATAAACAAAGAGTTACAGAGTATGTGAAATCGACTTCCCAAGGTCACATAATTAAAAGTGATAGAGCCACAATGATGAGCCAGCTCTCTGAATTCCAGTCTAGAATGTAATCAGTCTCCATTATATCATGGTATTTAATTTCTTTGGTATCTCCTTTTACTATAGACAAGAGCTATTTTCTGTGCACTTAAGTAAATATTGATTTTTTTCTAATGCCCAAGTAGTATATTCTGAAAATTGTTGACAGAAAAAAAAAAAAAAGAAAAAATTTGCGCCCCGGGGGAAAGGGGGCCGGGAAAGTGTGAAAAAAAAAAAAAAAAAGAGAGAGAGAGAGAGAGAGAGAGATGACTAGGAAATGAAAAGGGAAAAGAATATAATCAAAATCAGAAGCTTAAGAAACTAACCAAGGCTGGAGATCATGGAAAGGACCTTGTTTCAGAGGCTCTGAGCAGGGGCAGAGATTCTTGAAGGCAGCCCTCTCGGCACTCTGATTTAGGAGAACGATTTGGGCTTGAACTTGAAGGGTGAATCTGCAGAAACACAGAAACTTTGTTCTCCGAGAGTTGGCAGACAGAGCCTGAGTTTTTCACGGCAGCAGCCACGGCTGTGTCCACCAGCTGAACCCTGAGTGTGCAGCAGAGACATCTGAAATGGTGAGTAGAATTACCACATGGGAGAAAAAGACATTAGCTGGCAGAAATGAGCTGAGTTCCAGCCAAAACCACACGGTAAATGATGGGGACAGAACACTTTATTTCTCAACTTTTTTTTTTCTGGATTCTCTAATTGCTAACAAGGCTGAATGCTATACAGCCAGGAAGATGCAACTAGATAGCAGGAGAACATGACTTTGGGTCAGGACCGAGGAACACTTATGAAATTACTCTTAAACCCCGTCTAGTGCTTCTCTAATGGATCTAGGCATCGGCCAGGTGCAAATTAACAAAGGAACGAGAACAATGGAATCTTAAGTTTTTCTCCTCAACCAGCATCTTTATACTCTCCTAACCTGAATGAGCAAACTGACAAAGAATGTAAGCAAAGTTGTTGTCGTTCAGCTGCTCAGTCATGTCTGCCTCCTTGTGACCCCACGGAAGCCTCGCATGCTGCAGTCCATGGGGCTGCAGAGTCAGACACGACTGAGAGACAGCAACAGCAACAACCTCGGCTGCATTCTTCGTTGGTTTGCTCACTCAGATCCCTCATGTTAGCTCAAAGGCTCTGTGGGATTGTGATTACAAGGAGCAACACTGATGGAAATAAAGGGGAAGAGTAACAAACCCAAGATGATGACATAAAGAAAGGAACACAGGTCAGGCCTCATCTAGCTACCCTTGGCAAACACTCGGAATGTGTCTGCCCAGAATTCTGTCAGACAACTCCCATTTACCGTCCAAAAAATCATACCACCAAACAAAACCAATCATAGCATTAAAGCCATTCACCTATCACCAGAAAATACCCAGAGGCACTGGGAAGGCAGAGTGAAGTGGACGGAATAATGGTCATATGAGCTGTGAAAGGAAATTTGATGGTGGACCGGTGAACCATGTAAAGAGTTAACATCTCTTAGGCACGTGAAACTATATGAAACCATAGCAGTGGATTCTTGTTATAATACATTGGTCAAAACCCATGGAAGGTACAACATCAAAAGTAAAACTTAATGTAAAGTGTGGACTTAGGGTTATAATTATATGTCTGTGTAGGTTCATTGATTGTAACAAAAATACTGTTCTGATGTAGGATGTTGATAATGAGGGAAGACTGTGAGAGTGAGGGGCAGGGGTAAGATGAGAAGTCTATTTTTCACTCAAATTTTGCTGTGAACTTAAAAGTTCTCCAAAAAATAAAATCTATTTTCTTAAAAAAACAAGTTAATTTCTCTGTTCTATACTTTCTCTCTTGAAGACATAAATGTATGTCAATACTGAATGGGAAGAGAAATGAGAATTGAGAGTTTTGTCTATGGTAGAACCATTTTTGTACCACTAGTTTGGGATCAGCATAATTCTACTCTTAGAAGTCATTGGGTTGAATTGGGGTTTTTTTATACATAAAGCTATTGTACTGATTCAAAAGGACATACTTTGATGCCTAACAGATCTGAACATCACATAACTATAAACAGGACATTATTTCTGTGGCCAGTTAATGGAAAAGTGTGACAAGTACCACTCCTGAGTAACTCCTTTGGATGACCAGTTCAGGGTCCAGAGATTTCACACACAAGTAACTGATATAAAAGATTCCTTAAGAACCACTCCAGTGGTTCAGTGAGTGTAGAGTTTAGTGGGAGAAACAGATTCTAAACAAACAAATACAGTATAGTGTGATACATCTGAAAATAAAAGTATATATAAAGAAGAGAAAAGAATAAAAAAAAGGGTAGCATTTTA
This sequence comes from Antilocapra americana, assembly GCA_007570785.1. Lineage (NCBI taxonomy): Eukaryota > Metazoa > Chordata > Mammalia > Artiodactyla > Antilocapridae > Antilocapra > Antilocapra americana. Next base: position 45,838,526 of record ML664161.1, on the reverse strand, counting down.
GGGACAGAGTGTGAAAAGTATTTTTTAAAGGCTTCAGAGAGGAGAGTGTTGACAGAGCAAAGGCACTCCAGTAGAGACCTTGACATCTGAGACAGTGATTGGACTTGAGACCTTACCTAAGGATTATACCAGGAATGCAAGGAGGGCTCACTAATAGAAAATCCCATATAAATAAGGCTTAGGAAGAAAGATGCAGGCTTAACTTTCATAAATCCTTTAAAAGTCTTTAGCAAAATTCAACAACTATTTCTAATAAAAACTCTTGAGAAAATTAGATATTTTCCTAACTCCATATATACATATCTGTGCATATCTCTATCTATCCATTTATATATAGCTATATCTATATTTATATAATACATATATAGACTATTGTTATATTCTATATAAAGTATTATATAATGTATAATGTTACTATATAGTTAAATATAGTAATGCAGTAATAGTATATATTACTATATAATTAAATATATATACTTATATATATAGTAATAGTATATATTACTATATAGTTAAATATATATACATATGCTAGAGTATATATACATATACGCATGTCCTATATCACTGTTATATACATACTACTATAACCAGGTTTGTGTATGTGTGTATATATATATATATATATATATATATATATATATATATTTCCAGATGCAATGAGAGGAAAATGGATAAATTTGACTACTTAAAGAAAAACAATTTGCAGAGAATAAAGGGGAGTGAGGAGGTAAATGATAAGCTGGGTGAAAATATCCACAACATATATCACAAACAAAGAATGATAAAGTCTTTGCAAAATGATAACTTACAAATAGAATAATAAAGCTGAAAAATTCTGTGGGAAGAAAATGGGTCAGACATATGACACCAATGATTCACAAAAAAGATATGAAAATAGCACTTGAAAAAAATTCACATTCCTTCATATTAAAAGAAATGCAAATTAAAATTTCATTGAGATGTTATTTCTTCCCATTCACTTGCCAAGAATTTGAGAAGTTTGACAACATGCTCTATTGTCAAGGCAGTGGGAAAACAGGCACTCTCCTGTGTTGCTGAAGGGGATGCAAATTGGAACAACCGCTGTGGAGAGGAATTGACAGTATCAAGCCAAACTACATATTAATTTATCTTAGGCTTGGCAGTTTCTCTTTTTAAGAATTTATCCTGAAGCTCAGCTTCCAACAATATCAAACTATATATACACAAGATTATTCTTGGCAGCAGTATTTGTCATTGCCAAGTACTAAAAACTATCTAAATGTCCAATATTGATATGGTTGATAGAATAAACGATAGTAAACACAAAAAAAAAGTGGCAACTGTACAGCTGTAAAATCAAGAAAGAAAATCTGTATTGACTAATATGAAGTGATTTCCAGGAGGCATCATTAAGGGAAAAAAGCAAAGAGTATATAATATGTTACCTTTGTGTAAGAAAGAAGGAAAAATAAGGGGGAATGTGTCTATATAAATATTTATATATACAATTTGTATATTAATATTATGATATCCATCTGGCCCTATTAGTGGTGGTAATTTTGATTGTGCGTGTGTTGTAAGTAGCTATGCATGCCTGTCTTTCCCACATTTGTCTTCCGAATGAACCAAGAAGTAAAGGTATTCTAACAGCACATCTGACAGATCTTGTTCACTGTAACTTCATGCTAAAAGGAATCAGAACTTTCAGAGAAATGTTTGCTTAAGCGCAAAATAGATGTAATGTATGATTGGAATGTCTTATGTCAGAAAATAACACATTCCAAAAAAATGTTGAGGGGTATGTTAGAAGGATGCAAGAGTCAGCTTGAAGTCTACCTGTTCAATCTAGGACAGTTTGAATGCCAATATAATTAAGTATACTAATGAATTAGAAGCCACTGAAAAAGGTAAGAATTCATAAATCCTTACCGCAGATATATAAGGAGAGAGAGATCTAGAGAGTCAGGAGGAAGGGAGGGAGAGAGGAAGGAAGGGGAAAGAGAGAGCTTTTGCCTACAGTAGAATGCTGAGAACTGATTGGTAAATATACAAGTGCTGGAGTTGGAAAGTCATTAGTTTGTAATCATTATAGTAAAGATCAAATCAAGTTAGATTCATTGACAAATACTAAATAAGGAGGAAATTTTCATGACAATCAAGGTGTTTGCATGGCCTCAAAATGGTCTCCCTGAAATATGCTTATTAGTTACAAGAGAGGAAAAAGAAACAGTAATTATGTAGTGGAGAAATTAAACAATTTGACCAGTGATCAAAATTAACTTCAGTGAGGGACAGATGGACATCTGTGCCTTCAGATTTCATACCTGGGGTGGGGGGGGGGGCGGAAGGAGGGGGGAAACGCTATTCCCCTTGCAGCATAAAGGCAGAGAATGAATAAGCTGAATCCAGTCACAAAGCAACATCAGATAGACCCAAAAAGAGAAATGTCTAAAGGCCAAAAATGGAGCCTTAAAAATATCCCAGAATAAAGGTTAAAAGACATGGCAATTTATTGCCGCCAGGTGGCGCTAGTGGTTAAAAAAAAAAACCGCCTGCCAAGTCAGGAAACGTAAGAGACCGAGGATAAAGATCCCCTGGAGAAGGGAAAGGAAACTCACTCCAGTATTCTTGCCTGGAGAATCCCATGGACAGAGGACCCTGGTGGGCTACAGTCCATAGGGTCGCAAAGAGTTGGACACGACTGAGCGACTGAGCATGTACACACAACTCTAGCCTGGATCCTTTTCTGGAGGGGTTAAAGCTACAAAGGAAATCTGGCAAATCAGAGCTGACATTTGCCAGATCAGCTGACAAAATTGGAATATGGGCAGAAAACTAGATAAAAGTATCAATAACTCTACTCTGATTATGTAAGAGAATATTCCTATTCTCAGGAAATACACACTGAAGTATTTAGAGTAGACTGCCATAATGTATATATAACTTACTCCCAAGTGGGTATGTGCATATGTATGCGTATATCCATTGGAGAAGGAAATGGCAACCCACTCCAGCCTTCTTGCCTGGAAATCCCAGGGACGGGGAGCCTGGTGGGCTGCCATCTGTGAGGTCGCACAGAGTCGGACACAACTGAAGCAACTTAGCAGCAACAGCAGCATGCATATGTCCATAGATACATGCATGCATATGTACATATACGTGCAGAGAGAGAAAAGCAGATGATGAAAATGTTAACAGTAGATGAATCTAGGTGAAGGGGATATGTGGGGAGTTTTTTACTCTTTTTGCTTTTGCAAACATTTTTAAAGTTTGAATATATTTGCAAATATAAAGTTTTAAGAAAAAAGTGCCTAAGTAAGACCCTAATAAATAATCAGACATGACTGAAGTGACTTAGCACACATAAACAATGCTTAATTTGACTCAAAACCAGCCTATTTTTTCAAACATGGGAACCCTTAGACAGTATGACGATATGCAAAGATCTCTTTATTCGAGGGAGTTTTCTTTCTCTATTCCTGAGTGTTACTTAATCTCAAAGCTCAGGCAAATATCAATGAGGATTCACCCCACAAATTCAGTATTTTTGTTGCATTTCTGGGCTTGCTCATTCTGCCTTAGGTACTGGCTGGGACCCACCAAACTTCAATCAATTTTTCTTTCTTAAGGAAATGAATAGAATTCTTTGATTTCCCTAGAACTCCAGGGCAAACTTTTCCTCTCACCATTAAACCACTTTATATCAAAGGAGACTAAGCTGTCTCTCCCAAATTCACCCTGAAGAATTCAACCAAAGAGAGAAACTTTGGTTCCTATTCAAACCTTTGGGCAGTGTTTTCTGTTGACACCTCAGCAGAAGTCATGGGAACAGTCCAAAGTCAAAGCAGTCCCGGTGGCAAGATGCCACACACAGGGCAGTGGGGGATGAAGCAGGCTCAGGTTCAACCTTCCTACTGAGGGCCCCCCAAGCAGAAGACCCAGCAGCCACTTCCCCTTCTGCTTGAGAACTTTATTCACGTCTCCAAATTTTTAGTAAACAGCTGGACCATTGTATGTTTAGTCAATAAATACTTAATTTAAAGATACTTTATCTCACCAAGACCAAACTTTCTAGTCTGTTGCGCTGCTTTGGTGGCATGTTCAAATCGAAACTCACAGTTAAGGAAATGCAGGCCGTGAACTCCTCTGTTAGACTGGAACGTCCTCAGAAGTGTGAGGTTTCTTTGCACAGCTCAGCACCCCCAGAGCGAGGGCAAGGTCTGGGACAAGTTAGTACTCAGTTACATATGGTATGAGTAAGTGACAGGAGATGGCAAATGAGTGAAGAGGAGAAAGAAAAATGTCACCCGAAGAGAACTAAGCTAAAACAAGTGACAATCTCTCACTCAATCTGGTGGGCTGAGATTTATGGGTTTTTTTTTAATCCATGTCTTACATCATCCACTTGAAAAATATGTTCTTCAAAACGTCCTTATTGTGGAAGGCCAGTCAGGTTAGAGGAGACCAGAGCCTCAATCTGGGTAGTTTGGCTGTTGCTTTAGACTGAACAGGTTTCTGGGTCAGTTTTAAAGTTTCTCTTTGGTGTAATCAGTCAGATTATCCACAGGTGCGGAGAAAAAGCCAGATCCAGGGAACCAGTGAAAACTAAAATAAGTATACAGACACCAAAATAAGTATACAGGGGGAGGGGAGGGGCGTGGATGAGGAGACGTTTGTCAAAGAGCACAAACTTCCAGTTACAAGAGGTGTAAGTTCTAGAGAATCTAAAGTGCAGCAAGGTGACCTATGCAGTGTGTGCTAAGTCATTTCAGTCATGTCCAACTCTGTGATCCCATGGACTGTGGCCCACCAGGTTCCTCTGTCCATGGGGCTCTCCAGGCAAGGATAATGGAGTGGGTTGCCATGCCCTCCTCCAGGGGATCTTCCCAACCCAAAGATCGAACCCTCATGTCTTACCATCTCCTGCATTGGCAAGAGGATTCTTTATCACTAGTGCTACCTGGGAAGTCCAGTTTATGTAGTACTATATAGCAATTTCATGTTTGAAAGTTGCTAAAAGAACTGATGTTAAATTTTTTCACCATAACAACAATGACAAAAAGTAATTATGTGAGGCAAGGGATGTAGTAACTAACCTTACTGCAGTGAACATTCTCCAACATACATATGTATCAAGTCTGTACCTCTTCAACTTATACAGTGGTATATGTCAATTATATCTCAGTAAAACTGGAAGAAGAAAACAAATAAATAAAAGAACACCAGTTAGCCAGGTGAGGATCCATGGTCTGAACAGATCTCAGCAGGACAAAGAATAGCCCTGGGAATTCTGCACGTGAAGCTTGTCCCTGATCAAGAGCAAAAAGTTAAGTCTTAGGAAGGAATTTTTGGTCTTCTCTTAGCTTAAGGACATAGTCCTGTTTCTGATAGCCAGAGAAATTCAGCCCACGTCACTGATTCTCAACTTGCTGTAGTTTGGGCAGATGGATACTATTTCCTGTTTTGTCTGAAAATCCACGCATAGTCTTCCACCTTGCTGAACTGAATCAGAGCATGAGTGAACCAAGAATCTTTGCTATGTCTCATAAGATTCTCGATGCCTTTCCCTCACCTGAGACTCTCATGTTAGGGGTCATGAATGCCCATTGATACAGATGTGTGCCTGAGGGATTCAAAATTACCAGAGAAACTAGATCATCAGTTTTATTCAACTGTAATATATGTACAACAAAATTTGTTTTTTATTCAAATACAGTTGATTTACAATGTTGTCTTAGTTTGGGATATATAACAAAGTTTTCATTTATACATATATATATATATTCTTTTTCATATTCTTTTCCATTATACCTTATTACAAGATATTGAATATATTTCCCTTTGCTATACAATGGGACCTTCTTGTTTATCCATTCTATCTGTGATAGTTTACATCCACTAATCCTAAACTCCCAATCGATCCCTCCCCCACCCCCCTTCCCCTTGGCAACTACAAATCTGTTCTATATGTCTGTGAGTCTATTTCTGTCTTATAAACAGGCTCATATGTTTCATATTTTAGATTCCACGTATAAGTGATATCATGGGGTATTTGTCTTTCTTACTTAGTATGATAATGTCTAGGTCCATTCATGCTGCTGAAAATGGCATTATTTCATTCCTTTAAATAGCTGAGTAATATTCCATTGTATACACACACACACACACACACACACACACACACACATATATATACACACACACACACCATACACCATATCTTATTTATCTATTCATCTGTTAGTGACATTTAGGTTGCTTCATGGCTTGGTTATTCAAAACTGTTCAGCAGTGAACACCAGGAAGCATGTGTATTTTCACATTATGGTTTTCCTTGAATATATGTCCAGGAGTGGGATTGCTAGATGATATGGCAGCTCCATTTTCAGTTTTGGGGGCATCTCCATGCTGTTTTCCACAGTGGCTACACAAATTTACACTCCCACTGACAGTGTAGGAGGGCTCCCTTTCCTCCACATCCTCTCTAGCGTTTGTTATTTGTAGATTTTTTTAATGATGGCCATTCTGAGCAGAGTATGGTGGTTCCTCATTGTGGTTTTATTTTGCATTTCCCTAGTCATTAGCAATGTTGAGCATCTTTTCATGTGTTTATTGGCCGTCTGTATGTTTTCCTTGGACAAATCTCTACCTAAGTCTTCTGCCCTTCTTTTTTCATTGAGTTTTTGGACTTTGGTTGTTGTTGTTGCTGCTGTTACTGGGTTGTTTTAGCTGTTCATATATGCAAAAATTTGAGTGAATTTATCAGAAAAAAAACACTCAAATTGAAAGAAATGCCAGGATGAATGATTGCCAAGGGGCTCTGGCAGCATGAATATACCCTTCTCTAGGGCTAGGGCACCTCAGGTGGGAGAGTTGAGGAGTTCTGCCCTCAGACCACACACACACCAGTCCTACCACCATGGAGGTGCTGGAAACACCAGAGATGACTCCCATCCTGGCCATTCATACTCCCCAAGGTGAGAACTTCACTAAGTGTTTTCTAGGACTGGCTTCCTGAGGTCAGAGCATTTCATCCTGGGTGCTGAATATGGGGAAGGAGTAGAGAAAATTTTGAGTTTTGGCCTTGAGCAGAGGCTTGAGTGTATAACTAACATTAAGGCTTTATAATAAAACCATTCATTCCCCAAATCACAACTCAAGTTTATGCTGGTAACAGCATGATTTTAGAACATTGGTTTCATATTTCTAGAAAAGATGTTCCAGTAGTCTCAAGTCCAGCAAAAGAAATCAAAGATTTGAGTAAAACAGTGTAATAAAGAGGAGAGGAATGAATGGCTTCAGTGTGTAAAGATACAGCTTTATATTCAGAGAAGGGAAAAAACAGAATATGGTTGGAAGGAGCATAAAGCTCACGTAGTTCAATCTTCCATCAAAGCTTTCACCATCTTCCTGTCTTATTGTTAACAAACTTGGCTTGGATGCTTCCAGTCTTAGGGACTCATTTCCTCCCTACTTCACTATTATGCGTAACTCTGACTTCTAGAACATTCTTATTTATACTTGGCTGAAACAGAAACAGAATTCCCAGGTGGTGCTAGTGGTAAATAACCCCCCTGCCAATGCAGGAGATATAAAAACCTTGGATTCAATCCCTGGGATGGGAAGATCCCCTGGAGGAGGGCACGGCAACTGACTCCAGTATTCGTGCTTGGAAAATCCCATGGACAGAGGAACCTGGTGGGCTACAATCCAAGGGTCACAAAGAGTTGGACACGACTGAAGCAACTTAGCACACACACACGAAACAGAAAAACGTGCAAGGTAAATTTTACTTTCTCTACTTTTGCTACTAAAAGGAAGCAGAAGTTGTGGGCAGTTTAGGATAGGTGCATCAATATGTGGCTGAGGTGGGAGGTTAGCTGCGAAGATATCCGCAGAATATCTTCCGAATTCTCTGAAACCAAATCTTCAAAAAGTCAAGAAATATACTAAGAGTTTTGACTATAACCTAATATTGAGAGAATGGATAAGGGGAAAATACTAACGATTCATTATTTTACTTTGTTTTTTAAAAAGGATTATTTGTGTTGGTTGAAGTTTTTTTGTAAACTTGTAATTTTAATAATAAAATTGGGAGAGAATGATAATCAGTTCAGTTCAGTTCAGCTGCTCAGTCATATCCAACTCTTTGCAACCCCGTGAACCGCAGCACACCAGGTTTCCCTGTCCATCACCAACTCCCAGAGTTTACCCAAACTCATGTCCATTGCGTCGGTGATGCCATCCAGCCATCTCATCCTCTGTCGTCCCCTTCTCCTCCTGCCTTCAATCTTTCCCAGCATCAGGTTCTTTTCCAATGAGTCAGCTCTTCACATCAGGTGGCCAAAGTATTGGAGTTTCAGCTTCAGCATTAGCCCTTCCAATGAATATTCAGGACTGATTTCCTTTAAGATGGACAGGTTGGATCTCCTTGAAGTCCAAGGGACTCTCAAGAGTCTTCTCCAACACCACAGTTCAAAAGCATCAATTCTTTGGTGTTCAGCTTTCTTTATAGTCCAACTCTCACATGTGGACACAACCACTGGAAAAACCATAGCATTGACTAGATGAACCTTTGTTGAAAAAGTAATGTCTCAGCTTTTTAATATGCTGTCAAGGTTGGTCATAACTTTCCTTCCAAGGAGTAAACATCTTTTAATTTCATGGCTGCAGTCACCATCTGCAGTGATTTTGGAGCTCAGAAAAATGAAGTCAGCCACTGTTTCCACTGTTTTCCTATCTATTTGCCATGAAGTGATGGGACCAGATGCCATGATCTTAGTTTTCTGAATGTTGAGCTTTAAGCCAACTTTTTCTCTCTCCTCTTTCACCTTCATCAAGAGGAGGCTCTTTAGTTCTTCTTCACTTTCTGCCATAAAGGTGGTGTCCTCTGCATATCTGAGGTTGTTGATATTTCTCCAGACAATCTTGATTTCAGCTTGTGCTTCCTCCAGCCCAGCAGTTCTCATGATGTACTCTGCATATAAATTAAATAAGCAGGGTGACAATATACAACCTTGACGTACTCCTTTTCCTATTTGGAACCAGTCTGTTGTTCCATGTCCAGTTCTAACTGTTGCTTCCTGATCTGCATACAGGTTTCTCAAGATGCAGGTCAGGTAGTCTGGTATTCCCATCTCTTTCAGAATTTTCCACAGTTTATTGTGATCCACACAGTCAAAGCCTTTGGCATAGTCAAAGGCATTGTCAATAAAGCAGAGATAGATGTTTTCCTGGAACTCCCTTGCTTTTTCGATGATCCATCAGATGTTGGCAATTTGATCTCTAGTTCCTTCACCTTTTCTAAACCCAGCTTGAACATTTGGAAGTTCACATTTCACGTATTGCTGAAGCCTGGCTTGGAGAATTTTAAGCATTACTTTACTAGCATGTGAGATCATGATAATATCTGCTGTCAATTAACATGTTGTTTACTACTCAGGTGATGTGGCAACGTGGTATTTCCAAATGATGTCAGCAAATCAAAATGTGGACTCAGGTCATTATTTGCTAAATGAATAACAAATGTACAGAGGTCCTACTAATTGTGATGGAAGGTCAAGTGATGATGAAGAAACATACTAGCATACACACACATTCTAACAACTGATGTCATTGCATAATTCCAAGAACCTTGGGGTGGGGTAAGTGGAGATAGACGTTGGTTTTCCTGCCAGTTAAACTGACATATTTTTCTCTACTCGCTTAAACTTTTACACAACATGATTTATATGCCAAAGTGTTGATCTAAAGCATGTGAAACATAAAAATCCCCTGGGGAGCTTTTTTTTTAAAGACAGAAAAAAAGATGCCACCCCCAGGGGGTCTGATTCAGTAGGGTTGGAGTGTGAACCAGGAGTCTGTATTTACACAAGTTCCCAGCTGTTCTGTTAGTGCTGATGATGTGGAGACATTTTTTTTTTAGGGTAATTGAAAGAGAACTTACTATGCGCATGAAGTGCGCCTTTACTACCAGAAGGTGGCTCCATAACATATTAAATCAGGCACTGTATAGCTAACTAGCTAACAAAAGAGCGTTGACTCGGCTCAACAAAAACAAGCTAACTGGAAAAGTAAAGACGTGGAGCTTCCCTCAGTTACCGTTTTTTTAGTGAAAGGAGTGGGTGGGAAGGAAGAATGGAAGATGCTGCAGGAATATGGTGTGCTAGAAGGAATAAATAGACATTAAACTAATTTTATAATCACCATTTGTTATTTAGCTTTTCTCAAAAGTTTTATAGCAAACATGTGTTGTTAAAGGAAATTTTTAAATATACCAGAAACACTTGATGTCTAATAAATTAAAAAGGCGGAGATGCAGACTTCCCTCGTGACATAGCAGTAAAGAATCTGCCAGCCAGCGCAGAAGACACGGGTTCCAACCCTGATCCTGGAAGATCCCACATGTCGCGAAGCAACTAAACCCACGTTTTGTGCTGCAACTGTTGAGCCCACACATCCTAGAGCCTGTGCTCTGCAACAAGAGAAGCCACGGCAATGAGAAGCCCATGCCCTGCACTAGAGAGTAACCCTCACTCCCGACAACTAGAGTAAAGACTCAGCACAGCCTAAATAAATAAATAAAATTATCTTACAAAAAAAAAAAAAAATGACAGAGAGGCTCAGGGTCTCTTCCCGATCACCAAGCTTTCACATCTGGAGGGAAAACCTCAGGGCTGGTACTGCTACATATACTCACTCTTGTCTTATAGAATCATGGTTGTTGACCACAAATACCAGGTAGGCACAAGGCGGAGGCACATATGGACAATTCCTATTTAAGCTTCTGCTGCTCCTTACTCAGGTTCTTAAAGACACTCACCTGGGTATGATCAGGGTCTGGGTCACAACCACGAGGTCTCTGGCTCTAGGCTGTATCAACAGTATGACTGACCCCCAGCTCCTGACTCATTCCTCATGTCAGGAATGTCTGAGGTGTATCATACATGTTCACGAGGCAGTATCCTTGGTGATGTCTCTTTCCACAGAGGCTCCTGAATGTCCCGAGCTGCTACAATGATGTCACTCTTCCTGAAGGTAATTGTTGCTGCTGTCATCATGTCCCCAGCACTGCCCATGTTGGGGCCATTTCTTCATTCTATTCTGATCCTTATCACATAGTTTTGGGAGCCTGAATTGGGGAAATGAGGCTGAGAATGACTAGAGATAAACTCTGCTGATATGAGGCACAAAGCAAAGCAGGCTTACAGTCCATTTTATCTTTCATTTATCTGGCTCATCATTTCAATTCCTCACCCTCACCACATCCTCCAGCCAGGAAGAAAAGTCATGAATGAGGCATCCCTGTGGAACTCAAAGCATCGTACAAACTCTCACCTCCAGACCATGTCCCTGGAACAAACACATGGCTGGTTGTAATGCCCTTCGAGCTGTTCCTTTCCCATTAAGCACACAGCCTGGGAGATAAGGTAGCACAGGGTCTTGGATGTGGGGTCTGGAGACAGCCCCAACCTCAGTATCATTAAGTTGATGTGTTTCCTCTCAAACTCTAGGGTGCCTTCAGTCAAGCAAAACCCAGGCCATCTTGCCCTGCCAACCAGACATATCCAAATGACAAGCTGTTTGCTCTGGGACCATCAGTGTTCATTTTTTTAAATGATTCCAAAGAAAATGAACCATCTTTAACATTTCCAAAATATAATGTAGCCTCCAAGACAGGACAAAGCCTACAGTCACCTCTTCAAAGAGTTCAGTAGGGTCCTTAACCAAGCAATGGAGAAAAATGATTCCAGAAAAGAAAAGAAAAGTTGTAGATGTATTCTCAACAGGTTTGATTGATTGATGAACATTTTGATGAGAATTTCAAGTGATGAAAATAATCCCAGAGGAAGTCAGGCTGTCTACTGTGGCCCCTGAGTTATAGGTCCTTGGAGATAAGAAGTGAGAAACAAGAAGCAAACACCTTAGTTTCAAAGGCTGCACATTTAGCCTCTGTGTGCCAGTTTCTGCATGCTTTTTCACTTTTTTCCTGCTTAGATAACTGATTTCAATAACTTACCCAAATGACTATATTTCTCTAACAATTCTTCATTATGCTGGCATTATCTTCTATATACAGTATGGATCATTTTTCTCCCCTTCTCAAAAACTTGCAGTGGCCCCTTTTATTTGTAAAAAAGGAAGTCTGAACTCTTTAACGTCCTGTGGTCTTAAACGTCCTTTACCAGGTTTGCAATAATAGGTAACATATAATGAGAAGCCATTGGCACAATGATCAGGAGACTGGGGTCACAGTTCTGCCACTAGCTGTGAGCTCTAGGGCAGAGCTATGTAGCCTCTAAGCTTCAGTGTCCTTTGTCAAATGAGGATAGGAAGAGCATTTACCTCATTGAGCTCTTGTGATGGTTCGGTGAGAGTAAATGAGTTCTATTTCCCATGTATCCTCATGTGTTTTCTGTTTCTCATACCTCCCATTCATTTTCATAGCTTTGCTTATGTTTTCTCAGCTATACAATCCATTTCATGCACCAAAGCCCTCTATTCATTTTCCACTTGCAGAAACTCTTCTCAGAATTCCAGACCTGGATCGAAATGCCACCTTCTCTTTAATGCATCTGTTGGCCATTCCCACATCAAAATATATACCTCTTTATTGTCCTCCACATGCACCTCTATTATTATTACCCCTCATTCAGCCTCAATTACATTTTGAAATTCACATATTTGACTCTCTTTTCTCCTGGATTATGTATTATCTGATGTTCATCATATGCCAACTTTTAACTTTTAAAAGTTAAAACTTTTAACCCCCATTCCTAGAACCTATCAAAATGATTTGCACAGGATCAACACTCCCGTGGTTGTAACTGTCAATTAAAATGGACTTGCTTTAAAATTCATTCCTCCTATTAATTTAGTCTCCTCTCTGCTTGATTTTTTTTCATAATACAGTATGTAACAAAATATTAACTATTCATATTCCAGGTATTAATCTATATTTTAAAATTAATTTTTCCAAAGCTAATGTGGGATAGTATAAAAACCCCACTCATAATTTGGTCTCCAAGACAGTATGACAGAAAAATTATTCTCTAATACTTAGAAAGTCTTAGCTGGGATTTTTAATGCAAGTTTATTTTTTCATTATAAAAGTGATATAAAAATGTTATAAACCCTCAGAGAAGAGAGTGAAAATGCAGTGCATATTCCCACCTAGCAAATTAGCTTAATTCCTAATGCCCTGTTACTCAAAACATGGTCTGCACCAGTAGCAGCAGAGACAGCTCGAATCTGGTTAGAAATGCAGAATCTCAGGCCTGTCTCAGACCAGCTCAATCAGAATATGGCTGATTTGCACATTAAAGGTTGAAAAGCACATTAAAAAAAAAAAAGCACACAAAAACATAAAGTTTTATGTTTGAGGTTTTTTAATTGTACGTTTAAGGAAGCCCAGAAGAGGTGACATGTCAAAAGTAAATCTTGGGATATTCCTTCAAGAATATGAGGTGGGGGTGTGGGGGCATTTCATTGACTAAAATTGCTAGGTGGCATTCATTCCCAACATGTACAGCACTTACACTGAAGTGCTCTCGAAGAATCAGAAGCTATATGATAAATAGTGTAGACTTTCTATTAACCCAGTCTTCCTTGTGGCTCAGCTGCTAAAGAATCGGCCTGCAATGCAAGAGACCTGGGTTCCATCCCTGGGTTGGGAAGATCCCCTGGAGAAAGGAAAGGCTACACACACTCCATTATTCGGGCCTGGAGAATTCCATAGTCTGTGTAGCCCATGGCGTCGCAAAGAGTCTGGACGCGTCTGAGAGACTTTCGCTTTCCCTCCTTCAGGAAACAAAACTTTTGGTATTATTACACAACTGAAAAGGCTGAAAGGCAGGCTTAAAGGAATGTTAGTAATAGGCTAGAAGAGGAAATTTCATAAAATGTCAAAAGGGGGCACTGTGCAGCAAGAGTTAAGTGTACAGAAAAGTAGTTGCTGTGCTGCTGTAGAGTTACCTTGGAGATGAGGAGGTGGGGCCATTCGGTGATTAAGTGTCAGCTGACCTGCAGTCTGTTTGTACAGGAGCCTTCTGTCTGCTTTGGGCAGAAGTTGCTGTTTCCTTTTCCCGGAAGCCCTCCGGAGTCACTGGGGAGCTGCCTGGCCTGACACCCTCCGGGGTCCCACCATCAAGGTCTGGTTGTTTTTTTCCATTTACCTATTTGCCAGGGTGTTCCTGTGGTTATCGATGTACAAAGTTCTCATCATCACGGAGACCCTATAGTTTTTACACCGTGGAAAAGGACCATTTGAGAGTGTAGGGAATATTGAAGAAAGCACAGAAATGGGTTTCTATGCCCACAAGCCTCTGGGCTCAAGGATCTCATTCCAAAATGTGATTTCCAAATAGGGCCACCACATGAACTGTTCCCAGAAGGCTCCCGGACTTTTTCGTTTTGTCTATGAAAAGGGGGTCGTACCACCAACCTGCCACCTACCCTGCCTGCCTTTTAGGGATACTGTGAAGAGCAAATGGGACAAAGAATCTGGAAGAAGGTTCCAAACAACAGGCAATGCAAATGTAAAGTATCATTATTTACATTTCTGCAAAATGGGAGTAAGCAGTGTGTACGTGAATCTTAATTAGGTAATGGTTGAAATACATACCATCCTTGATACTGTCATTCAGATATGATATAGTGCTCTTTTCTCAGCCTCTTTATCTCTCATATTTCTGCTGCCTATATGGTTTATTGGAATTGTTATATACTTCCTGTGTAATTGTCATTGTGCGTGCGTGTGTGTGTGTGTGTGTGTGTGTGTGTGTGTGTAAGGAAAAGAAGGAAGGTTGCGTTTAACCTCTGTGCTGACTGTGTGAAAGGCCAGAGGAAAGAAGACCTGTCCGATCCAAGCCCTGGCCGGTCCAAGAGTGCACGCTCCCCTGCCCGCAGTCTCTGCGGCGGCTGTCAGCGCAGGAAGGCGGGATAACCGCGGGTGGGGGTCGGGGCGGGCAGCGGAGGGTGGGCGCCGCTCCGAGGGGCAGCCCGTGAGGGCGCCGGCCAATCGGAGCGCCCTCTGCCAGCGGCCAATCACAGGCCGCCTTGCCCGGCAAATCTGCCCGGCAGTGCCGGGCGGGGCCGCCGGGAATCCGAGTGCCGCCGGTTACACTTCTGAGCGCCTTCTGGAAGCCCCGGGGCAGGGGGAACCTGTGCGGAGGAGCCGGAGGAGGGAGACCAGGCAGGTCCAGCTTATGTGCCAGCCCAGTGACACGCATAAAAGCGTAACTCAAGCTGAGGATGGTGCGCCCGGGCGCTCACGAGTGTGTCGACCCACCGGCGTGTCTGTGTGTCGTGTGGGCACCTGTCGTGTGAGTGGCTCCAGGCGTGGCTGCTCGTAGGACGTGCAGTTTCTGTCAGATTTATTTCGCGGGGCCTACCTCCCCCCGGTCCGGAGGGGGAACGTAAGAAGTTTAACGAAGCTGGGTCTGAGCAGATTAAGGGAACAGCGGCTGGGTCGGAGAGGGTGGGGACTGCGGGCGCTGGGGGCTAGGGAACCTCGCCCTTGCCCCGCGTCTTCCCCGGGCACGAAGGCCTTTGGGCAAGACTGGCGTCTCAAAGGTGGCCCTGAAATGCTGGAGAACCTGGGCGATGGTGATCGCTGAATGAGTGGCACTGGGCTGAGCTTGAACAGCTGACTGACAGAAAGGGATGCTAGCATTTAGGAAGGTAAGACGGAAACTCAGAATGGGAACCATCTGCTCCCCCAACCCCAGCGGGACAAAGACATTGGAGGTCTGCAATGCCGACTGGATGGCCTCACTCCCTCCTCACCTCCACAACGTTCCCCTTTCCAATCTGGCAATTCCAGGTATTCTTCTATTCCTACTTGTACCCACTCTGTTTGCTTCTGCCATTTTAGTGTGGTTAATGGGTTGGGCTGCCTTTCTATTGTGCTGAGAAAATAATTGTCACTGACCTTAACTAAACCTCTTTTTATTAACAACTAAAAGCTTAACATTGAAGCAGCTGCTGTAAAGAGATTTAAGTACACTGCATCATTGGCAAAAAGGGACTTGAGAATGGAAGCCCCATTTTTGGTTTGTTTGGGTCTTTTTGTTTTGTTCTTGAATAGACTCATTCTAAGAACATTACCTTCTTAATGCTGGGGCCAAGGTATGTGAGGGATGTGTTTTCTTGAATCACTCAAAATAAAAAGGAGAGATCAAGGTAATGAATAAAAAGTCATGAACAATTTTAGATCTGGATCAAATTTCTTTCTCATTTATCTGACCTTGCATAGTGGAGAAACAGAAAACAAATTAGCATTTAAGAAGAGGTTCAGAACTAGGACTGAGTATCCAAACACATATTATTGTTGTTGGAAAAGCCAGAAATAGAGAATGCACTGGCTTGTCACAGCCAGTCATTAGGTGTGATAAAGAAGTGGTGTTTGAAGCTTTGTCTATATATACACAGGTGTCTGCCTGGCTGATCTAGAACTGAAGGCTTGGAACCCATTTCTGCACCAGCCGCTCTCCCTCCAGGGGGTTTTGTACTGTGACAACACTCTCATTAGATTTGTCCTTTTCCTTCCATCCAAAAGCTGATTAAAGCTGGGTTTCCAGGGAACAAGGTTGACTACAGTGATCCTGGTATTGTGTGCTGGGCAAGGTCTAGATTCTGATACTTGGAAAGCACTGCCAGGAGCAGGGGAATGGACCACTGCCAATCTTTTCTCTCACCTGGAGACATAACAATTGCCTTCACCCCAAGACTACCAGGCTAACTCCCAGACATCCCTGGGAGCAGTCTGCCTTTTGGTGGCAGACAGGATGACCTCATGCAACCCCAGGTCTTTGCCTTCCTATGCAAGAGGAAGAGTTGTGCCGGCTTCAGGGGCAGTCTTTCCTGAGTCGCCTCTTCTTTTGGAGGTTTTCCAGATTCATTGTCCTCATAGGCTCTTGCTTCTTTTGAGCAAGGAGAGAGTTGCTAAATCTCTTTATAGTTATGATCACTTGTGTTTTATCAGCCATTGACTACGGCTCTCTGGGAAATACCAGACGGTGGTGCTTCAGAACAGGTCTTTTCCTTGTTTAATTGACGCCTGTGGAGTCATTGCTTAAATGATGCACAGGCCTCTTTTAACATGAGTCATTTGTCTTTAGGCTTTTTGATGGAATTGTTTTGTCAGGTGGTATGGCAAATAGAATGTGTTTGCAAACAGAATGGCATCTTAGGCAGGCACAAAATGACTCTGTCGTTCGGGGCATGTCCGGGTAGGCTCAGACTTCCTTCTTCCTGCTGTACTTTGGACAGTTCAGACCACTGCAGCAACTCTGCCCATGGTGTGGCTGTGCACTCTGACCCCTTGACTCCAGAAAGGAGCTGGGCATTTGTTCTGTAATCTCTAGGGTTTCTCCCAGTTACTAGAATTGCCAGAGTTAGCAAATAGTGGGGCCTGCTGCTGTAACTGGAAATTCTGTGGTTATCCACTGAGGGGGCACAGAAATTTGTTCAGCCACTGCTTTGTGAAGTCCCGTCCTTCTAAACAAACAAACCAAAAAATGTGTCCTTGACTGCTCGAAAGATACTGAACTCATTGCTGTGAATGCCCTTTTCACAGCGGCGGATG
Organism: Antilocapra americana; assembly: GCA_007570785.1. NCBI lineage: Eukaryota > Metazoa > Chordata > Mammalia > Artiodactyla > Antilocapridae > Antilocapra > Antilocapra americana. Next base: position 45,820,954 of record ML664161.1, on the reverse strand, counting down.
GGACATGAGTGTATGTAAAGATGTAAAGCTCAGAAGAGGAAAATCACATATTAAATGCCAGTCATTTGTGAACCCTTTCCCCCACCTCCCCCAGCCCCTACACACCTTCCTCAACGCTAGTTCTCATTTCTCTACCTTGAGCTTCATATTCCACAGCTAAGTCGAGTTCTGCCAGGACTTGCTGAGAGATTCTGAAATATAGACAGCCATTCGGGAAGTGGAGGCCACCATCTTCCTCCTTGTTCCTCTTTTCCTTTTCCCCTCATCATCACCTTCATCATAGTAGTTATTATTCACTGAGCACACCCACACAGCACCCTCTGGCATATATTACCTCAAATCCTTACACCTCCAAGATGGGTAGTAACCTCATTTTAGAAATAAGAAAATTATTGTCCAGAGAGATCAAGTAATTTTCTCAAGTAACAAACAGCAGAAGTAATATTTAAGCTCCTATGTAGCTGGCTCCAAAATCCATGCACTCTACCTGTGCCCCTAAGGAGGCCCTGGGAAGTTCAGAGCAGCTAGAGGGAGGGAAAGGGGAGAGTTCTGTAACTGAAAACTAGTTTTCAGACTGTCCTCTTCAACAAATGAAAGAATTTTTAAAACTGGGTGATTTTTTTTATCTGACCAATTATATATCACTGTCAAGCTAGATATATACATAGATATGTATACATATTACGTATCTATTATCTATTTTATATATATATATATGTATCTCAGTTCAGTCTCTCAATCGTGTCTGACTCTTTGCAACCCCCTAAACTTCAGCATGCCAGGCTTACCTGTCCATCACCAACTCCCAGAGTTTACTCAAGCTCATGTCCCATCAATTCGGTGATGCCATCCAATCATCTCATCTTCTGTCGTTCCCTTCTCCTCCTGGCTTCAATCTTTCCAGCATCAGGGTCTTTTCCAATGAGTCAGTTCTTCACATTAGGTGGGCAAAATATTGGAGTTTCAGCTTCAACATCTGTCTTTCCAATGAATATTCAGGACTGATTTCCTTTAGGATTGACATGTCGGATCTCCTTGCAGTCCAAGGGACTCTTAAGAGTCTTCTCCAACACCACAGTTCAAAAGCATCAATTCAGCTTTCTTTATGTCCAACTCAAAACTATACATGACTACTGGAAAAAACCATAGCTTTGACTAGACAGACTTTTTTTGGTAAAGTAATGTCTCTGCTTTTTAATATGCTGTCTAGGTTACACACAAATATATGTGTGTGTTGTTTAGTCGCTAAGTCATGTCTGACTCTTTGCAACCCCATGGACTATAGCCTGCCAGGCTCCTCTATCCGTGGGATTTTCCAAGCAAGAATACTGGAGTGGGTTGCCATTTCCTTCTCCAAGGGATCTTCCCAACTCTGGAATCGAATCCATGTCTCCTGCATTAGCAGGCAGATTCCACAGAGCCACCTGGGAAGCCCCATATATATCCCTGTCCAGAAACAGAAGCCAGTAAGATATCCCCATTTGGAACTGGAATCCAATAAGTTTTAAATTCAAATGTAGTGCTTAGACCTAGTCTGTATGTGCACATGTGCTTATGTGTGCCAACCCAGGGTGTCTTTATTATGGGTTAGCTCTGTCAGGGTGGGAGTGGGGCAGCAGTGACATGGGAAAGGGCAAGGAAAGGCAGGGGTTCTGACCTTAATAGAAGAACTGGGATGGAGTTCACTATGTCAGATTTGAGTGCGTCTGTTGCATTTGCCTAAATCATGATGGGAGAGAACAAGCGTGAACGCACACCTCTCAGCAAAGCCTTGATGTATTATTTCGTGCCCACAACTGTTAACACCTGTTAATGACCAGTTTCACCCAGACATATTGACCTATCTTGGAGAAGAACCTCAGAACAGTTCTCCCTGCCAACTGCATAGAATAATATAAGACCTTATGGGTGAAAAATCTGGAAAAGTCAGATTTATAAAGCTTTAAACTCTGCAAACAATTTTGTTCATGTTAGTGAAAGCATGATTTCTTTCTATGGACAATGGACTGATAGGAAAATTGTCTCTGTAATGTGTGTGGTTTCCAATGAATTCTTCTCTATATATTTTAGTGCTATTTCTTTTTTTTTTAAACATGTTTCCTCTCTTTTTTAAAATAATCTATTTGGTCTATTGAAAAGAGCATTGAACATAAGGGTCTGGAAATTTGATATTGTTGATTCTGGCTGTTTGATACAGTAGGACTAAGTATCTGAATTTCTTAGGTCTTAGTTTCCTCATTTGTAATTAAGATGCTGGATTAAATGAAATGTAGAAAAGTGAAAGCGAAAACCCTTCAGTCATGTCCAACTCTTTGCAATCCCATGGACTGTAGCCTGCCAGGTTCCTTTGTCCATAGAATTCTGCAGGTAAGAATACTGGAATGGGTAGCCATTCCCTTCTCCAGGAGATCTTCCTGACCCATGGATCGAACCTGAGTCTCCTAGCCCTGCAGGCAAGTTCTATATCTTCTGAGTCACCAGGGTAGAGTCCTTTCCAAGTTAAAAATTCTTTGATTAGTTTGAAGATTTTTTGTTTCTTTTTTTTGCCTATTCACCTACATACACAGAAAAATGACTGGGTCATTTTTGTCTGAAGGTTACTACTTTTTTAATGCCTTCTCAGAACAAGAAATTAGTTTGGGCATGTGCAGACAAGGATCACAATTGTTAGCATGAAGCAAAGTCTTGTCACTTTAGCATCCTAAAACAGACCGTAGAGTAGTTCAAATTGTACATACTCTGAGTACTTTTAAAGAAACTGCATGCTCAGGCCTGGGGGAGAATCAGGCATCAATCCTACTGTCAAACAAGCTTACAACTTAGAGATATTTACACATACACACACACAAACACACACACACGTGTATTCACCATACACAATTTAAAAAAACTAATTGGGTTAAATATTAAAATAGAGATGTAAATAGTGTTACAGATGCACATAGAATGGGAAGGATTAATTTCAGCTTTTAAGAGTACCAATTAGGTCTTCCCTGGTGGCTCAGACTGTTATGCCCAAACTCCGGGTCCCAAGCCCCTGAAGAGACCAAGTCCACACAGCAATGCAAAAGCATAAAGGGGTTTATTGCTAGCCCAAGCTAGGGCCCAAGTCTCATCCAACGCAGTGGAGTCCGACAAGAGCCCCACGCTCCAAACCACCGTTGCTTATATACAAGCAGTTCTTTGTTACAGCATTGGTATAGCTGGCAGTCAATGTTTGGTCAGTTTAAACTGCGCATCTGCCCTGGATAGGTCTATCTCTTGGCGCAGGACTTTCCTGGCTTGTAGGGGGAGGTATGAGGTGGGTAGGGGGAGGTCGTTGGAACTAGGGCCTGCTGTATCTCCCAGCAGCCTGTCACAGGGTGAGGTATGGGGGAAGGTATGAGGTGAGGGTGGGGGAGGTCTCCGGAACTAGGGCCTGCTGTATCTCCCAGCAGCCTGTCATGGAAGCTGTTTTGTTTACACTCCACAAGACGATAGAGTCTGCCTGCAGTGTGGGAGACCCGGGTTCAATCCCTGGGTCAGGAAGATATCCTGGAGAAGGAAATGGTAACCCACTCCAGTGTTCTTGCCTGGAGAATCCCATGGGCAGAGGAGACTAGCAGGCTATAATCCATAGGGCTGCAAAGAGTTCAACATGACTGAGCACATAGAATGAAGAGATTAATTTCAGCTTCTAAGAATATAAACTACTTTTTCGAAAAAAAGGACATTTGACCTGGAATTTGAAGAATGGTCAGAATTTCAAGAAATATGGCCTGGGGTGGGTCAGGGTTGGGAAGGGAGCTTTCCATTTGAAATAAAGCAGTTAAGCTTAGGAATGGAGGCATATTTGGGAAATAGCTGGAGGACTGCCTCTGCTGCCCCTTAGGAAGGCTTTGTTAACATCTTTATCATTGCACTTCATCCGTCTTCTTCCACATCATCTGGGTACAACTTATACACAGAGAATATGGCTTATTTCCCTTTACAGTCTTAAGTCCTAGCACAGGATAGCAGCTCCATCACTGATAACCATTGAGTCAGTCGTTTAGTGCATGGAACAGGACAGTAAAAATGCTGGAGAAGTGGCTTGCAGCCTGCATCATGTTCAACTGTGATCAGAGCTAAACCGAATAGATAGGTTAGGCTCACCTTCTGTGAATGCCGAATGGAACACTGAATATTTTCCAGTCGGTTTCTTGTTATCTTTGCATAATATTACTGTAGCTCTAGATAAGGCTCATCACTGAGCCCCACTGGCCATGGAAATTCTGAGTCAGAGTCAGATGGTCAGGATCTGAAGCAGGTCTCTGGTGTCACCTCTGCCCTGGGAACAGTTTTTCACCCCCCATCCTTTTCTGTCTTCCCTCTTCCCTGGTCAGATGTGAGCATCTCATGTTTCCAGTGTGGCTGCAGCCTCAACCTGCTCTCCTTTCTTGTTCTCTCTTCCCCTTCCTTCCACTTAACCTGGCCTGTGTCCCAGCCTCTTCCTTTCCAGCACCACCCTCGTGCAGACCTCACTGCTCTCAATTCCCTGAGCGTTCTCTGCTCTTATCTGGCAGATGATATGCCCTCCTCTCCTCTTTCATCCTTCTGGAATCCTGTCCTTTTCCTATGCAGTCCTGCCTTTGACTACTTGACGATTTCTACAGCTCTTCTGTGGCCCCACACTCACTCCCACATGTGTGCAGGGAGACGGAATCCCTGTGAGAACAGGACTCCAGTCCTGCATCTGGAAGTTGGATCAGGTCTGGTGCATCTCACTGGGATGGGGACCCAAAAGGGCACAAGATCCACTGTGGAACCCGAAGGGTATGTTGGCGCCACTCTGGGGATATCACAAACCATGAGCTGGCCATAGAAGAGACTCATTCGCCTACAGAGGCTGTGGAATCTGAGGGTGTGGAAAACCAAGGACCAAGCCAAATCTACCAGGGCTGACCCAATCAAGAAAAAAAAAAAAAATCACACACAACCAAAATCATTTGGTTTTGTTGCTGTTGTGTTTCATTTTTTTCTTCCAGGTGGTCATAGAAAGAGGCTGTGATTTAGTGTTTGTATTAGTAGGTTTCTCTTCTAAGAAGGTTCATCACTTCCTGAGATCCTCTCCCTGCCCCAGTCACACGAAAGCCACAAGAAATTCAGGAATCACACATATCTGTAAGAAGTAGAATCATGGGTTGGTTTGGAATATTAATGCTAAAGCCACACTATCTGGATTTGAATCCCAGCTCTGCCCCTCATGATTCTATGACCTTGAGCAAGTTAGTTAACCTCTCTGTGTCTCAATGCTCACAATCATCTCTTCAAAACAGTGATAATAGTGGCACTACCTCGTTTGGTTAGTTTGAGAATTTAAATAAATTCATAGAGCATGCTAAGAACAGCATCTGTCACAAAATAATGTGTCTTTTTTGAAAAAATTAGTCATGATAGTCATTTATTGAAAGCCTGTGGTGGGAGTGGACAGCAAAAAAGAGTTTTTTATTCCTCCAGATAATTTGCAGTCTAGTTAAGGGACTGACCTTCCAGTTAAGCCATGGGACTCCATGTTCTCTGTCTGACGAGATCAGGGTGACTTGGTCATCCTGTCAAGGGGACTTGGAGTTAAGGAAAGGCTACCTGGCGGGTAGCCCAGGTTGTGAGTACCAAAGGAGTCTTAAATGCAGTCTGTGGGGAACTGATCAAGAGAGCCAGAAATCCTCTTCAGCTACTTTATCCGCCTATCCCAACCTTCATCGTCTCCAGCCATCCTAAGCCTTTGGGAAAATTTGACTCCCTGTGACAGGACCATGTTACTAAATGTGCTTCTGCTCTCCTCATGGCCCCAGAACTTACACTCCTAACCTAGTCTTTTTATCACCAGATGAAGAGTAGGAATATTGCAAAATGCTTTCCTACAAACAAATCTTTTTACATATTTTATAACACCTTCCCCAGCCATGGAAAGCTTTCTGATCCCTCCAAACATATGCATCATCCTGCACACATACTACCCATCACCAAACCCACACACAGGGCACACACACTGAGCTGTGCCCTTAGTCTCACCCTCAGGAGAGCCCCAGTTCTACTGCCTGCTTTGTTTCTCCTTTCTAAAAATCCTGCAAGACATGCCCACTGACATTTCAGATCCTATGAGCCTGCTGCTGTCACCTGCATGCTGCTGTTTCAGACAAGCTTCTGAGGCTGGAGATTGGGTTTCTGACACGTGCTCTGACCTGATCTCTGCTCCATGTGACAGGCTGGCTCCACAACTCTCCCTGACCTCTAAGAGCTTTTATGGACATGCACACTAGAGGGAATGGTCGTGAAGCACTTTAGCTCCTGTAACTTTGCCTTCAAGAAAGCACAAACCACTTTGTAAATGCTGACTAACCCTAATTAGAGTTTCATACCAGGCCTACAGAGGAGGGATTATTTATAGAAATTGTAATAGGTGGGTGTATTTGTGTGTATGAAAAGAATTTGAACGCATGTCAAGAACCAAATTTAGGTGGAGGAGACCTGTGACTAAATCTGTCTGAGTATTTACACACACGTGGTGAGTAGGAGTCCTTCCACCTTCTCACATCTACAGAAATGTGGGAGTTAGGTTGCTGAATGCCAGTGAGGCTCAAACAGTCCCTGGGAGGGTGGCATTAGTAGATCTCTGGATAGCTCCCAGGTCACGTGGGTTGGCCAGAGACCTATACCACTCTCAGGGGATGTCTAGCCCGTGTTATCTATGAGATGTTGGCAGTCTTTTTTGGATTCCTTGGCTACTAAGCAGTTGACATTTTCTAAGAGAATAACAAGGTTTTGAAAAATAATTTCCAGTTATTCTAGAACTATTGGCTGGAGGGCATTATGTCTTCTCAAAGAATATTCTATCAGTATTTTTTTTTCCTCTGTACAGACCTAACAAAATCTAAGTAAAGAAAAAAAAATATATAGGAAGCAGTTGAACCTCATAATGCAAATGTGTTGGAGCTTGGAGGTATCCGCAGTGATGGTGAGAATGGGACAGCCTAGACTCTGGCAGACTGAAGGCTTATATACTGAAACCAATATGCTAAAGTATTAAACACATGCTGCACAGATAAAGGTGAAGGCAGCGTCCGTCCATCCATTCTTCCCTCCCTGTTCTCTCTCTCCTTTCTCGCCTCCCTCCCTCCTTCCTCCCTGGTTTGAGTTTAAGAGATTGCCCTGGCAGGAGGTATCTGCATAGACCCTCATAGGAATAATATTAACACATTGTGTCAGTTTAGCTAAAAAAAAATTTACTGATGCTTGTTTGCTCCTTTTGTTTCTCATTACCTATATTTTTAAAAAGTTATTCGTTTAAAAGGAAAGTATTCAAAGGATATTTATCAAGTGGCCCTTTTGTGTCAAGTACTGTGTTAAATTAGGTGATAGAGAGATAAATAAGATTATTCTCTCTGCTCTTAATGAAGTTCTGATCATAAACGTAGAAAGCCAAAGTTCAAACATTGTGGATAAAAATACACAGGGCACAAAAACACTCAGAAACCAATACCTATTCCATTACTGGTAGGAGGAGGAAAGCTTGGTAGATTGGACTTCCAAGAGGAGATCACCCTGGGGTTGCTATAAAGAGCATAAAGAGCAATGAGTGTGTATCCAGTTGTTACAGGCAGAGAGAAGGGTGACAGTGCAGGGTACCAAGGACTGGGAGATAAAGTTTCCTTGAGGAAACCCAAGCATCGATTTCATTTAAACAAAGTAATGGAGATAAGGCCGGGAAAGTAGACTAATGAGCCTTATGTGTCATGCCAAGATGAAACTTTAAATGTTATCCCAAAGGCAAAAAAGCAGCTAGTTAAAGACTTGATCGGGAATGGATTAAAAACCTTAAAATAACTTCATAGGGTGAAGAGAAACAAAATGGCCCACCCATTATTAGGGCTGCTGAGGGGTAATATGAAAAATTCATTATTTCTTTCAGTCTACTTAATACATAGGTGCTGATTATCTTCCATATGCCAGGTCCTCTCCTGGGCACTGGTGATTCAATGATGATTGATGCAGACATGGCTCCTGCCTTCAGAGAACTTACAATCTAGTTGGAGAAATGGGCATTTAATCAAACGGTTATAAAACAATATGCTATATAAGATGATGGGGGAAGTAATAAAGATTGCTGTTAATAAAAACATACAGCAGGGATATCTTAACAAGACTTGGGAGACAGGGACACCCTCAGCAGGAAGTGATGAATACACTGTAATCTGAAGAACATGTCAGAACCATCCTCAAGGATAAGAGGAATAAGGCTAGGAGTATCCTAGGAGATGAAACAATATTGGTGAAGACCTTGAGAGAAAATAGCCTATTTAACAAACCCAGATAGTTCACTGTAGTTTACTGTAGGCAAAGAGGAGGGGCCCCGGAAGAAAGTGACAGATACCGAGAGGTCTTGGAAGCCGTGTTAAGGTGATTGGGCTGTATAGTCACTCAGTCATGTCCAGCTTTGCAACACCAAGAACTGTAGCCCACCAGGCTACTCTGACCGTGGACTTCTATGAACTGTAGCCAGCCAGCCTCCTCTGTCCATGGAATTCTCCAGACAAGAATACTGGAGTGGGTAGCCATTCCCTTCTCCAGGGGAATATTTCCAACCCAGGGATTGAACCTGGGTCTCCTGCATTGCACCGTCTCAACCACCAGGGAAACCCTTAAAGTGATTTAGCTCTACCTTAAAAGGCGCAGGAAGAGTGTTAAGCAGATGAATGACAGAGAAGCTTTGTGTTTTGGAAAGATCACTCTGGCTGCAGTCCACAAAAGGGATTTGAGTTGGGAAGTACGGGGATCAAGGGGACCACTTAGATTGTTGATGAGCTCATCCAAGTGGGAGATGATATTGACCTGAGGAGGAGAGTGACATGTGGATAAAAGAGAAAGGACAGATGTGGGAGGTATATGGAAGGACGTGTCAGCAGGTCTTGGCGAGCCATTGGAGGGTCAAAGAGAACGTACAACTGTTTGGGGTAACTGGGAGGAGGGAGATGATATTCCCAGAAATAGGGATACACGAGTCTTAGGGGTGATGGAGGGAAACAGATACGTTCAGTTTGAACATGCTGGATTTGAAGTACCCATAGAACATTTCAGAATTGGGAGAAGAGATAGATGGCATCCAGTGGAAATGATTTCCAGAACTAAATCTTACAATTTGCCCAACTTCCTACGCTCACTCACATCTGCTGTGATGTTCAATGTAAGATGATTTGAGTTTGAAATTAGTGTCTTCATTATATTTATATATGTGTGTGCATATATATACATATTTAGATTTCAACTAAAATTTTACTTCTTTCAAGAAAGCTATCCTGAACTACTAGTCATAGATAATTGACCCTCCCAACCCTCCCAAACTTGTTTACTGTTCTGCTTATTCTGTAAGAATTCTATCATTTCTTGTTTCATTCTTTCCCCTCCCATGTTGGCAGCTTGCAGTAGGAGAGGGGAGGTTAGCTATGTGCATCACACCACAAACCAACTGTGAAATGGAAACTTTTTATTAATAGTTACATTACCACATTATTAAATACCATTTATTTTACACATTGATATCTAGGGTTACACCAAGAGGCTTAGTAAAAGTGGGAGAATTTTGCAGTTGAATATTTAATCTAATTGTTCTCCTACTCTGAACATTTTCCTGTTCTCTCTAAACCTTCATATTGTTCTTTCTTTTGTGTTGAAAGGAAAAGTTGTTAAAGTATGATTATCCCAGAACTGAGAAGCCTCATCAAAGGATGACTGAGTGCCCTTTGTGAGGTGTTATTTCACCAAAAATTATGCCATCTGTTCAGAGACAGACCAGGGTTGTAATTAGCAGAATAGAGGAAGAATTTCTTATTAATGAATTACCTCTACAGTATCTTATTTGGATATTAGTGTCTAAAGGAAGAGAAAGTCTTTCAAAGAAAAATGGATACCCATCTATATAAAATGCCTCCCATACATGGAATTGAAAAACACTTTGACTTGCATAAATCATAGGATATTTGGAGACTGTCTCAGGCAATGAATTCCCTTAATCCCCTGCAGAGTTCTTAGGAGGCTTGGCTCCCCCTTGAGCCCCACAAGGACATCTCCAGGCCAGAAGTGGGACTGTCTGGACAGGCCTTTGAACCAGAGAAGCTTTACTTGCACTTGTTGTTATATATAAATATTTCACTTGACAACATTCCAGGTCTGAAAGCACCATGAGAACCCCTGATTTATTTCAGTTTTCTCTAGCTCATCAAGCCACTTGGGCTAGACCAGGAGCAGCTCTCTGGATTCCCAGACTGATGTCTGTTCTCAGACAATGGCGTACCCTTTGGCTTCTCAGAACATGGAAAAATATGTTGATCCACTCCTCTGCTTCCAAATCTTCAGCCGTGCTTCAAAATGCAGTTGCTTTTTTGCACTGTGAATAAATATGAATTAAATAGGCAACTGATTAAAAATTAAATTGGCTACATGGCCCTTTCAAATTTTGCTGAAAGTATAATGGTTATTTTTAATACTCTCCCACATGCCCCATGGAAGATGATCAAGTATGATGGATCAAGTTTATCCCATTGGGTTGGAAAGCTTTAAAGATATTATTCATTGGTTTGGGAAACTGCTAAGCAGTCCCCTGATCATGAACCTTGGGTCCGTGTTGGCTCTATTTTGTACATCCTAAAGATGCCTTAGCCTTTCTGCCCTTATCAGAATGAAGTCAAGTTCTCTATAAATGTGGATTTTCACCCCTGCCAAGGACCTAATTTAGGTGCATAAGAAAGGAAGCCCCAAGGAGATGTTATTAAAAGATAATTTACATGAGCTTAAGTTGCAGGAAATCTACTCTTTGAGACTTTTTCTTTTACATTGTGTAATACCATATTTTATTCTAGCTGTTCCTTTCATCGTCCTTTCTGGTTTATTTCTGTCCTCTGTGTTTTCTAACACATTCCTCTTCATTGACCCAGATAACTCAAGCTAGAAGGACAAACAGAGATAAATGGAGCTGGAGACATTCAGGTGCTGGGGGAGGGAAGGTGCAGAGAGTAGACTCTACCTGTTTAAAGAAGATGGATGGACCAAAGAGAAGTTTGGGAAAGGATGAGGAGACCTAGGCTTATTTGCCTTAAGCAAGCCTTTAAAGAGCTATTCACTCAAACAGGCATGCTTGTACTTATTCTGTGTACATGTATTTAATACCTATTATATGTCAGAAACTTACTAAGTATGGAGATATGGGCATGCATTAGATATGATCCTCCTCCTCAAAATCTCACAGTCAGCTGTCAGTGACAGACGTGGAGATAATTACCAACAATGTCCCAAGCAGCACAGGGCAAAGTGCAGTTAAATCTGTGTGGTTAAGTCATGTGAGCTCACAGATGAAAGATTGTGACCTGAGTCACATACAAGTAATTAAAGTGGAACAGCAAGAGACAATGAGATTTTTCCCAAGGATTCTAAGGGTGTTTTTTTTTTAACAAATATTTTACTGTATTTAATTACCATCAGGCTCAATTCTCTACATACGTTTGCAAATAAATATGTCCTTAGCTCAGGCCACAAACCTAATTTAATATGCACAATTGCAGTCTGTTCAGATCAAATTTATTGCCATATTCATAAACATTAATAAGCGAGTCATAATGCAAGATGCTTTCTTACAAAAGCTGCCATAAACATCTTTAGCATTTAAAGACATGTTCATTTTTATGTCTGTTCTTAATATTTTTTTATCTTGTTCTCGTTCAGTTGCTAAGTCATGTTGGACTCTGTCACCCATGAGCTGCAGCAAACCAGGCTTTTCTGTCCATCACTAGCTCCCTGAGTTTGCTCAAAGTCACATCCATTGAGTCAGTGCTGCCCTCCAACTATCTCATCCTCTTTTTCCCCCTTCTCCTCTTGCCCCCAATTTTCCCCAGCCTCAGGGTCTTTCTCAGTAAGTCAGTTCTTCGCATCAAGTGGTCAAAGTATTGGAACTTCTGCTTCAGCATCAGTCCTTTCAATGAGTATTCAGGGTTGATTTCCTTTATGATTGACTGATTTGATCTCCTTGCAAGCCCAAGGGACTCTCAAAAGTCTTCTCCAGCACTATAGTTGGAAAGCATCAATTGGCACTCAGCCATCTTTATGGCCCAAAGATGTGTATATCTCACATTCATACATGACTACTGGAAAAACCATAGCTTTGACTACATATACCTTTGTTAGCAAAGTCTCTTTGTTAACAAAGATGTCTCTGCTTTTTCATACACTGTCAAAGTTTGTCATAGCTATTCTTCCAAGGAGCAAGCGTCTTTTAATTTCTTGGCTGCAGTATTGTCCACATTGGTTTTGGAGCACAAGAAAATAAAATATAGCACTATTTACACATTTTCCCTATCTATTTGCCAAGAAGTGATAGGACTTGATACTATGATCTTAGTTTTCTGAATGTTGGGTTGTAAGCCAGCTTTTTCACTCTCCTTTTTCACCTTTATCAAGAGGCTTTTCACTTTCTGCTATTAAAGTTGTATCATCTGCATATCTGAGGCTGTTGATATTTCTCCCAGCAGTCTTGATTCCAACTTGTGATTTCTCCAGCCCAGCATTTCACATGAAGTACTCTGCGTATAAGATAAATAAGCAGAGTGACAGTATAAGCTTTGACATACTCCTTTCCCAATTTGGAACCAGTCTGTTGTTCCTGGTAAGGTAAAGTAGTCTGGTATTCCCATCTCTTTAAGAATTTTCCTCAGTTTGTTGTGATCCAAACAGTCAAAGGCCTTAGCATAGTCAATGAAGTGTAAGTAGATATGGTTTTTTGGAATTTTTTCTATGTTCCAGCATGTGTTGGCTCTTCTGCCTTTTCTAAATCCAGCTTGCACATCTGAAAATTCTCAGTTCACGTATTGCTGAAGCCTAGCTTGAAGGATTTTGAGAATAATCTTGCTGGCATGTGAAATGAGTGCATTTGTACAGTAATTTGAACATTGTTTAGCATTGCCCTTCTTTGGGATTGGAATGAAAACTGACTTTTTCCAGACCTGTGGCCATTGCTGAGTTTTCCAAATTTGCTGGCATAATGAGTGCAGCATCATTTTTTAAGATTTGAGATAAGTCTGCTGGAATTCCATCACCTCCACTAGCTCTGTTCATATTAATGCTTCCCAGATGGTGAAGCATCTGCCTATAATGAGGGAGACCCAGGTTCAATCCCTGGGTCGGGAAGATCTCCTGGAGAAGGAAATGGAAACCCACTCCAGTATTCTTGCCTGGAAAATCCCATGGACAGAGAAGGCTGGTAGGCTACAGGCCATGGGGTCGCAAAGAGTTGGACACAACTGAACAACTTCACTTTCACGAGGCCCACTTGACGTCACACTCCAGGATGTCTGGCTCTAAGTGAGTGACCACATCATCGTGGTTAACTGGGTCATTAAGGGATTTTTTGTTTAGTTCTTCTGTGTATTCTTGCCACCTTTTCTTAATACCTTCTGCTTCTGTTAGGTCCATACTGTTTCTGTCCTTTATTGTGCCCATTTTTGTATGAAATGTTCCCTTGGTATCTCCAGTATTCTTAAAGAGATCCCATCTCTTTCCCATCCTATTGTTTTCCTCTATTTCTTTGCATTGGTCACTTATGAAGGCTTTCTTATCCCTCTTTGCTGTTCTCTAGAACTCTGCATTCATTTGGGTATATCTTTCCTTTTCTCCTTTGCCTTTTACTTCTCTTCTTTCTTCAACTATTTGTAAAGCCTCCTCAGACAACCACTTTGCCTTCTTGAATTTGTTTTTCTTGGGGATGGTTTTGGCCATAACCTCCTGTACAATGTTATGAATCTCTGTCCATAGTTCTTCAGACACTCTGTCTACAAGATCTAGTCCCTTGAATCTTTTTGTCACTTCCACTGTGTAATCATAAGGGATTTGACTTAGGTCATACCTAAATGGCCTAGTGGTTTTCCCTACTTTCTTCAGTTTGAGCCTGAATTTTGCAATAAGGAGCTGATGATCTGAGCCACGGTTAGTTTCAAGTCTTGCTTTTCTCTGACTTAGAACCTCACAGTTTTATCTTTAAGTTTTGTTCACATTAGAGGCAATATATAGAAGTAGTTCCAAGGGTGGCTTCTGTTTTAATGGCCCTGGGATCAAACCATAGATAATAGTTATGTGACTCAAATAAAAAGTTTGACATCAAATAAAAAGTTTAACCTCTCTGTGGCTTAGTTTTCTCATCGGTAAGATGGAAATAATTATAGTACTTATTTCAGAAGTGCAAAGTAAGAGGAAGCACAGTGGACAAGACCTCCCTCACCCTGACACCAGTTGTAAATTTGGGAGTCTTCAAGGTCACTCTTAGGTTTGACAATTTGCTAGTAAGGACTGACAGAACTCACTGAAAGCTGTTATACTCAGTTGCTATTGAATACAGCTAAAGGCCACAAGTTACAATCAACCACATGAAGAGTCCAAAGAAATCCCAAATGTGGAGCTTCCAGTTGTCGTCTCCTCTGGAGACATGGACAGAGCTGCCCTCCTGGTATTGATATGTGATGACACACACAAAGCATTGCAAACTGAGGACGCTCACCCAGCGCCTGGTGTCCAGAGTCTTTGCTGAGGGTCCACATGCCTGATCTCAGCATCCTGCCCCACAGAGGTCAAGCCTGTTCCTGCATGACTCAAAACCTCTGTCATAAATCACATCCTCAGACTTTTTGATGTTGTCCCAAAGCTCTCAGGTAAACAAAGATACTCTTATCAGGCAGAATATTCCAAGGGCTTAAGAGATTGCCTCCCAGAGGCCTAAGACAAAGACCAGACCTCTCTTTGGACAAGGTTAAATTCTTTACTACACAACAAATGTGTTTAAAAATTAAGTAAGATGATCCTTGCAATGGGCTTAGAATATTGCCTAGTACAAAATGAGCATAAATTTTGGATATATAGCTATTATCATTAACAATCCTTTTTAATCCTATAGCATCATATTAGATACTATAGGAGATTAAAAGATTAACAAAGTACAGTATATAATCTTATAGGAGAGATATTAAGATTCAAGTAAAACCAATAGAAGTAGAGTGAGGTGAGTACCACAGTAATGAAACAAGCAACTTGTGTTAGGGACCAGGAGAAAGGAGAGGTTATTTCCAGGTAGGGGTCAAAGGACAGCTGAGCTCACAGCACCTGAGCTGCACTGAGGGGTGGGGCGATTCCGAAACAGGGAGGAGGGCATTCCAGATGGAGAGAACCCGAGGAATAAAGTTAGAGGTAGGAGAGCAAGTGTACCTTCAGGAAACAGAGAAGGAACGCGATGACCTATAGAAGCAACCAGAGGAAGACATGGGAAAGCACTGGACAGATAGACTGAGAGAGGTTTTCAATGTGGTATTGAGCACATTCTGCCTTTTCTCATAGACACTAGGGGGCCAGTGACAATATAGGGCCTAAATAACACCCTGAAAGAGAATACGCTGGCTCTTTTCAAGTCTCCGGTCTTCCTCACCCATTTCACTCTTCCTCCCAAGACCCCCACTTCACTTGGCTAATTACAATTCATCCTGCAAGACACAGCTTGAGAACTACCTCTGTGCACACTTCCATAGCAGAACATGTTATGGATCATTGGGACCTGTGTCCCACTCACTCTACACAACTGCATCTTGTCATCTCTGTACACTCAGTGTCTATGTACTTGTTCAAAGGAAGGTTCAAAGGAAAAAAGGGAGCAACTGAAAGCAGAGAGAGACATGAAATCTTGAAATATCAAAAAAGAATTTAAAAGGAAGTGTTTCTAGTTTTAAAGAGAAACTAAGACACACAGAAAGTGAATAATAGTGCCTAAATTAAGACAGAATCTATAACTGCATGGCAGAGTCTTCTCTAGGTGTCCCAAGGTGTTAGTAGTAGTCGTGTAGTAATAGGCAGAAGAGCTTACTTATATAACACTTAGAAAGCACTTGCTAGGCACCAGATAAGCTCTGCTTGATTTATATGAACCCAGTTAATCTTTACAAGTCCGTGGTGTAAGTACTATCATTATCTCCATTTTTACAAAGAAAGAAATTGAGGTACAGAGAAGGAAATTGCAAGAGAAGTTCTGATAACAGTCCTAGGATTGTAAAAACTTGGTCTTGCCAAATTCTTTTAATTGCATCAGAATAAAAGACATCCCGTAGAGTTGGAGATTGACCTAGAGTAGGGTTGTAACTTCTGTTCTTTGTGCTGGCTGGAATAAAGGGTAGTATTCTTTTCATCCGAGCAGCCTGTTTCCAGGCCAGGCCTCTAAAGCCTGAGCACCCCTGAGGACAGTTGTGTTTGCAGGGCTGCCTGCTCACCTGTTCTGGCTGAACAAGTCACTTTAGTTTTTTTCCAAGACCTCACATCTAGGAGGCTTCTGGACTCAGAACAAAAGCAGCCCGGTGATTGAACGGGGCTGTGTAGTGATAACCCAGCAAGCCCCAGCAGAGAAAACGTCTTTCTGCCTCTCGGCGGAAAGGTCAGCAAAGGCTTTCAGCAGATGTGTGCTTGTCCGAACACTTGTCTCCCTGGGTGGGTGTGTTTTCCTTCACTTTCCTGCTGTGTGCAGTGTACAAATTTCCTTTAAACCCATCATTTCTTGTAACTTAGACCACTTCTTGTTGGATTTTCCCAGTCCCTTTTTGCTTTTCCCCTGTCAGAGCTCCTGACTTAGTCCGTCATTTACAGGAAAGAGAAAAAACCCTCTTGTTTTGAGGGGATCTAGCCGAGGAGCGCCCCTGGATCTCAGCCATTCAGCAATTTGTCCAATGAATCTTAAAATAACCCTGCCCTGTGAAAAATTTCAGCCCATGCTAGGTTATTAGGAAGGTGTTTTATTCAAAGTCCCCACAATAAATTCCATAGACATGTCCTACAAAGCAATCAAATGCCAGTCGATTTGAAGTAAAGGGAACTGTCACCTGAATGCTAGACAAGAAGAGGCAGACTACTGGCCAGTGTATTTCAGCTGCATAGTGCAGATATATCCCTGCCAACCTGAATTGATGAGAGGGGAGAGAATTTCTTCAGCAATTCTCAGATGAGCCAAAAATAAATACCACTGCCAGGCTTGGAATGATTTGCTTTTTGCAAATAGATAAGTCAATAAGCCCATTTTCAGTTTAAGTGTGCATGCTAAGACACTTTAGTGTCCGACTCTTTGCAGCAGGCTCTTCTGTCCATGAAATTCTCCAGGCAAGAATACTGGAGTGGGTTGCCATGCCCTCCTCCAGGGGATCTTCCCAGCCCAGGGATCCAACTGGAGTCTCTTATGTCTCCTGCATTGACAGGTAGGTTCTTAACCACTAACGCCACCTGGGAAGCCCAGTTTAAGTATATCAAGTATGAAAGGAACATATCTTACTTCTTTGCAGTGCTTAATAATCCTTGTTAAAATAGGGTCATAAATTCCTTTAATTAATTGTTAATGAGTTAGGATCCTTTGATTCTTTAGACAGAAGAGATCCTAAAGCTCATTTCACTCACCTTCCTAATTCTGCAAAGGGAGAAGTTGAACTCCAGTCTGAATCTAAAAGCACAAGTCCATACAAGTCATCAGAGCAGAACCCGCACTGGGATTCAAGGCTGAGATGTGTTAACCACCAAAAAAAAAAAAAAAGAGTCGTGTTCTCAAAGAGGGTTAGAGTGCCCTCTTGTGTTGCTACACAGAAATTCTTCATGTCTTTACAAAGTTTAAAATCACTTTAATCTCTCCACAAATTTTACTGCACTGGGGTGAATGTCATGTTCCTCTGGAAACAAATCCTGTGATCACCATGTTATCAGAAGGAAATGCACAATGCATTTGACCTACTTCATCAGTAAAGATATGGAAACAATAACATCATCCCTAGAATGGTTTTGTGTGGATTCAGGTCTGGCAGACCTAGGTTTCTGTTCCAGGCAGCCACTGGCAATCTTGGTAACCTTGAACAAGCTGCTTAACTAGTCTGAACCTCAGTCCTCTCATCTGTAAAATTCAGATAATGCCTGCCCTGCAGGACTGGCAGAGACCAGATGAGATCTCTGACATTTGGTACACAGTAAACAATAAATTGAAATTGTTAGTCATTTTTAAATGTGAGCCCCCACCAGGGATCAATCACCAGCAAGTTCATAATTAAGGAACTGAAGTGTAAACACCAGAGAGTGAAAAGAATGTCCTTGGGATGTTTTTAGCTCTTGGAAAAAAGGTTTCCATGTGCCCTGAGGGTCAGAGGGAGTACATTTGTGAAGAAATATATACTAAATGTATTTAGTACATATTTAGTACATTTAGTATGCAGGCAAAGAATCCGCCTGCAATGCAGGAGGCCTGCATTCAATCCCTGGGTTGGGAAGATCCCTGGAGAAGGAAATGACAGCCCCCTCCAGTATTCTTGCCTGGTAAGTCCCACAGACAGAGGAGCCTGGCGGGCTACAGTCCATAGGGTCGCAAAGAGTCAGATCCTACTGAGGGACTAACACGTACCTTACCTTATATACTAAATATGTTATTCTTCAAAATAAATTCTTCCTTTAGATGGTGAAGTTAAAATGGAGCCAGGCCCAATGGCTTTACCACAGATGGACTCTCTTGTAGAGGTAACACCTGTTCTTCCACACTAAAAGCTCAGCAGTCAAAGAATAAAGTCTGCTCTAAAAGAAAATGTTTGAAAACCAGACCTTATTTAGGGCCTTGGTCCAGTTCTTTTAGTAGTCTTTATTTATTGAGAGAGCAGCCATATTAAAATCAGTAAAGAACAGAAGTGAAAAACAATAGCTGGATGAATTCATCCTTTGTATTTCATTTTCCTTAACTCCTTATTTATGAAACAAGCTCTCTCAGCTTAAGTGTTCCCACAAAATGGCACTAAGTCAAGTCCTTTTGCCCTGTTGAACTTTCAGAGCTTCTCTCCTCCCTCCAGTAGTTCTCACAGCCATCCTTTTCATACATGTGGGCAGGAGATGTCATTATGTACAGTTCAGGGAGACTCGACCTTTAAATGTCAATGGAAGTGTGGAGTCTGGGATTCTGTCAGTATTTTTCTTCCACTAGCATTGAAGAGTTGAGAGAGACTGTCCAGAAGAGTCCAAGTGGGAAGCAGGTCAGGGCGAGAGGAACCCCTCACCTGTGCCTCTCTTTGTTTTCACTTGACCGAGGCTGGGGAGGGAAGACTGGACTGGACTCTGTCATCCACATACTTGTCCTAGATACCACAATTGCTGGGAAGTGATTGTCGCATGTGGATTGTCGCACCGCAAGAGCATCTAAGAGGTTGATCAGTTTTGTCGCCTTGCCCCTGAGGTCGCTCACACTTTTGGGGAATCTGTTACTTCACATAAGACAAAAACAGCACGTGAGGCCGAGGTATTTATTATTGATGGAAAGTTCATCCTCGGGTTCCTTCATGGCCATAGAGTTGGAGCCCCAGGCGCTGCTTCTGCCTGTTCGGAGACGGATATACGTGCGGCAGCCCTACAAATATAGAGCGCGGTGGTCCCCGCTGCTCTCCAGGCAGCACAGTGCACTGTTCTTGCTGAGCTCGCTTTGTGGGCATAAATCATCAGTCGGCCAATGATGAGGTATTCCCCGACTCATAACTTGGAAGTCTCCTCCTTGTGCGGATTAACTCAACAATACTTAGCAGCAGCTTTCTAGCTGCTATAATCACCTTGATAGCATTTGTGAAGCGCTCAGTTCCTGATGCTCATCTCATTTTCCACCTTATGCCTTTGTTCTTTTATACATCGTTTTTCTCCTCAGAATGCCCTTGAACAGCTATATATCCTGCTTACTGATGCTTACATACTAGCCCTTGTGGTCCTGTTTCAAATGCAGTAAACCATGAAAAAAGATTTTTCATGGAGGAAGCCCGTCTGAACCTGAGGGAAGCCTCCCTCGGTTTTCATGACCCTCTCCCCACTCCCCAGGGAGTTCTGCCTGTTGGGCCCAGCACCAGGCAGGAGGGAGGAGGCAAGGAGGGATGGTTTTGGGGAGGAAGAACCCCGGTATGACTGGGCCAGGAAAGCCAGGACCCAGACAGGTATTTGCTCCTGACCAGTTAGTATCATGGCACCTCTCACATTGTCACTTTGAAAATAGATATCCGTGATTTGGGCCTTCCTGGTGCCTCTGTGGTAAAGAATCCGCCTACCAGTGCAGGAGAGGAGGGTTTTGACCCTGGGTAAGAAAGATTCCCTGGAGAAGGAAATGGCAACCCACTCCAGTATTCTTGCCTGGAAAATCCCATGGACCAAGAAGGCTGGTGGGCTACTGTCCATGGGATCACAAAAGAGCTGGACACAACTGAGAGACTAAACAACAACGGCAGCAACAGAATTCGTGGTTTAGCTGTAGAGGCGAAATTGTTCCACATCTTTGAAAACTCTCCACCAGGTCTGTCCTCTCCCAGGCCTCTCTCCTCATCCCTGCTGCCCTAGGGTTCCCTCTTCCTCTCCCCTTCCCTTCTGGGCTCAGTCCCCCTCCCTTTCCTCTGCAGAACAGTTTAGGTCCTTCCAAGCTTCTGTCTCCAGATTTGCACACCCCCACCCACTGCTTAGTACTGCTGCAAGTATGTCAAAAGCCATTAATACCAAAGATGAATATTTTATTTGTGCCTCACAAACAAAAGATACCACAGTTATCAAGACTGCTCTGCTTAGAGGATAGCGTGAACTGAAAATGACTTTTTTTCCTCTTATCACATGTTAATATTCAAAATAAAGAGTTTACTATGTGTGTCAAAGAGAGTGCATGCTCTTTCTCTCTCTTTTTTTAAGCATCTTGCCCATTTTGTAAGGAGTCTCTGGTGAAAACCTACATCAGCTGGCATCAAATTTGTAGAGATTATCCCAGTGATTCTTTTACATCCCTTGTTGCCAGGTCACTTCAGCCACTGCTCTGATACCATGCCCCTCAACACAGCTCTCCCAGGAAGCCCGCAGTGGTGGTCAGGAGGCAGGAAGATGCCCAGAAGGAAGATGAGCTAGTGACAGCCTTCTTGAGAAGTGAGAACCAAGTATTGCTCCATCTGGAGTCTGGCTGTGCCACTGCTCCCTGAAGGCCCAGAGAGGGGTCCCTCTATATGCTTTGTCACTGTTTGAGTCTGAGAGTGGACCCTGGCACTTAGGGAGGGAGCAGTTTCCAAGTGGCTGTTCTTCGGAAACTTGATCTTGCTGATAACCTCAATACAGAACTTGAGACATATGTTCCTGGTCATTTGTAAAACTAAGCAGTGGTCTTTCCAAACCTTAGAAGAATATCTAGAGTTCTTGATCAAATGATCTTAAGTGGGAATGTTTTTTTTTTATTATCTTAGTCTTAGTACTTTGTAAAAAAACATTTTTTTTAAATTTCTTAAAAAGTGCAGGTTCTTTAAAATGCAAACACTATTAGTGAAATAGTGTATCTGAGCACCCAAAGCTCATTTTTTGCTCATTTTTTAAGAAATACTGTTGGAAAATTTCTTAGGAATTATATGAAGATAGAATCTTCTGATCTCTATGTAAATCAAGGCATACAATCCTCTTATTTTCTCAGAAATAGTTGGCCCTTTTAAATGAATGAAAACATCACCAGACTGTCTCCCAGAACTCTCCAAGATGGATGGACTGTATCAGGAAGAGGTGTCATTCAGCTAGGCCTCTCATTTTCTGATCCCAACTCTATTTGAGATCTGTTCTCTTTTCTTTTCCTCCTTAGGAGATGGGAGAACATTGCTTGCTTGCTTTCTTTGGCTTGAACACTTATCTTTTCTCTCTTTATAAAGCCTGCTGCTGCTCTCTCCTCTGCTGTTTGCACTGGTCATCATTGGATCTAGTTGAGTTTTTATTCCCACCCAGAACTCCTGCTGATTATCTGAATGACCTAGCTTCATTCAGATGGAGTGTAAGCAAGATTTTTGGTCTTTCGTGCTTGGGCACCTTTAATATCCTCTTGCTGTATTTTTTAGATGAGGAAGAGTCTTTGCAGCTAAGATCTTATTTATTTTCCTGGAATAATTTTTGGTATGTATTTTACATTAATTTAAAAAAATAAACTTGACATTCAGTGCCATTCTATACAGGATCAGGTCCACTGAGTAACTGTCAAGATCGCTGCACCTGTTTTCTTGCAAACTGGGCCTCAGTTGACAAGGTGTAAACTAGTAATCAGTGAAAGAATGTGAAATTACAAATCATATGGCCTAAAGTTCAAACTGAGATGAAAATATACAAGCCCTAATTGGCCACTCTGATGATCCTTAACAGAAAATGCATGTCAATTCATTATATGTTTTAAGACCAGGCTTGCAATGGGCCAAATCAATTTTATTTTGACAGACATATTAATAGTATAATGAAATCCTGATAAAAATTGGGAGTTTTGATGGCTCTTTTAAAAAATAAGCTCAGAATGATAATTGTCTTTAAAAGAAAATTTGCATAATGATGATCATGTCTATTAGAAGCTCTTTATTGATATTAGTAAAAATACTTCTATGAAATACTGGATATCTCTCAACTCCTTTATATGTTTCCAAGTAAATGAAGCATGTTTTTTTATTTTCTCATGAATAAAAGTTTTTTCTGGATTTTATTTCAGATGGGCCGTTTTAGTGTCAATATATACACAGAGACATGCACATAAACACTTTCAACACTGAGAGACCTTAATTCCGAACCTCGGTAGATATCCCTACTACAAGATTTTGCTATCTAAATGTTTGCCATAACAACTTACATAAGATGCATTTTACCTGGAGTTCACTACCTGAATGAAAAAATCGCATAGTGAATTCACACATGTGGGCTAGCAAAACGTTTAAGTTGCAGGTGCATCCAGGCCAGGAGATGAGAACGGGTCCCATCCAGGGCCCAGCCGCCCTTTCAATAGGCTCAGCCACGCACTAGTGCTCTCAACTTGCCACAGTACCAAGTGGAAATGTCTTTTAAGAAAGCCGAAAGCCTGTGAATAAAATCAGTGAACCCAAGAGGCCTGAAAAGCCTGTACATGCAAAGGAAAAAAACAAGTGATAAAACATGCTGAGAGAAGCGAACTGCATAAAGCGGCCATGGTCACGTCCCTAAGGACTATGCACTGATATCTTCAATATGTAGGAAGGTTCAGGACAAAACTTCTGAAGAAAACTTCAGAAAAACTGGTGCTTGGTGCTCTAAATGCTTTCTACTATAGAAAGATTCTTTGTGGATGGCTATGTAAGTGTTTGAGTGTTTTTGTGATATTTATAAGAACTGATGAGCTTTCCAGGTGGCTCAGAGAATCCACCTGCAATGCAGGAAACGTGGCTATGATCCATGGGTCAGGAAGATCCCCTGGAAAAGGAAATGGCTACCCACTCCAGTGTTCTTGCCTGGGACATCCCATGGACGGAGGAGCCTGATGGGCTGCAGTCCATGGGGTCACGAAAGAATCTGACAGGACTTACTGACTAAAACAATTAGAACTGATAGGGGTTTTTTTGATGGATTGGGAAAGCATTAGTGATTTTTTTCTGTTCCCAGTTATGGTTTATAGCTTTTCATTCTCCCAAAATCTGCTGTCTAACATGCTTTAAGCAATAGATTGAATTTTTAATAGTATTTATTTATCTGCTGCATTGGGTCCTAGCTGTGGCCCACAGCATCTTTTCACTGTGTTGCACAGGCTTAGTTGGCCTGTGGCATGTGGATTCCTAGTTCCCCAACCAGGGATTGTACCCATGTCCTCTGTATTACAAGGCAGATTCTTAACCACTGGACCACCAGGGAAGTCCCTCGACTTGGTTTTTTTGTGTTTGTTTTTTCTATAGAAATGGGGATGTCTAGTTCTGTGATATTAAAAATAAAAAGTTCAAGAGGAACTTTGACACTTTCTCTCTTATATTTTCAAGCTGTGTAGTCACTGAATTTATTTATTCTTGTTATTGACATAGGCACAAACTAGAGATTGTTTATAATTAACTTTTAGTGCCACTTTATACTTAGCCTGTATAATACTGTGATTTGAATTTATTTCTTCTGATGTTAATTCTCAATGTAGCCTAAAATAAATCCCTTACACTAAAAACTTCATTTTTCCTACTTAACTGCCACAGCAAATCCCTGTATAGGAATATTTAATAAGATTTCACAACATTATTTAAAAACTAGAATTGTTTGTTTCTAAGGTCATGTCTTTCAAGTAGAGGATAACATAAATTCCTTAATAATGAAATAGTAATAATATTATGTTGGAACTCATTCTGTTGGCCAAGGATGCTTCTGAATGCTTACCTGAGGTAATCACTTAGCGTTCACCACAAACCACTAATATTGGTACTGTTGTCCCCACTTGACAAGTGAGAAAAAAGGTACAGCATTTCAGTCCCATAGCTAGTAAGCGGTGGAGTGACAGTCATGAATCTCGGCAGTCTAGCGCTAAACCCTAGGCTCTTTATCACTGGGGGAACTTTTTCACGTAGCTTATCCAGAGCTGTAGTGATTCATCAAGTGAGGTCTCAGGACTCACCATTGGTAAATCTTTTCTTCTTAAACCTGTATTTTATCCACTACAGCTCTGGGTCCTTCAGAGCTGTGTAGGTGGAGAAATGACTTAGGAGATGCCTGATGGGAATATTTAAAAGATAACTAGGAAAGAGAGAATTGAGTTGATTCCCAACCCGTTAGTGCTCTAGGGGCAGGGATTGGGAAGAGGACCTTCCACTTCCGGCTCACCTAATCACTGGTGGCATTGACAGATATGCCACTTAAGGATAAAAGAGATTCAAGATCAGAGATCCAACCCAGACAAATCAGCTGTCCATGTGACTTCTAGGGAGTTCTGTCTGGAGTGCTGTTTCTCAGCCTGGTTTTCTTTATAGCCATGCTAAGGAGAACTTCTGGCCATTTCTATTCCTGCTCAGCACCCCAAACAATGACATTTTAATTCCACAGAGACACCTCACAGTACATCTGTTTGGGTATTCTCCTTATGCTTTACCCATAAAAAGAAGGGTTTTTCATCCCCCAAAACCAATTTTTACTTCCTTGGGGCCGTGGCATCCCCACTGGGAACATGTGGCCTAGAGGCACCAATACATTGAGTGATGTGAGTAAATACTGGGTGAGAGAGTGGCCTTCAGTAAACAGATCTGTTGGGGGCTCATGAGCTTCAAGGTTAAAGGGCCCCCCCACGGGCAGGGTAGTACCTAAGGTAGGTGAGAAGAAATTTTCTTGAATGTATGAAATCGTGTGTTCTTTGACCTGGGTCATCATCTCCACCTCCCCAGATGCCCCCCAGAGGTATGTTAAAGAAGATTTTCTCTCTTCCTCATTGTTCTGTCTCCAAGTCGTGTCAGACTCTTTGCAGCCCCATGGACTGCAGCACACCAGGATTCCCTCTCTTTCACTATCTCATAGAGTTTGCTCAAACTCATATCCATTGAGTCAGTGATGCCGGCCAACCATTTCATCCTCTTTCTCTTCTTCTTCATTTAACTCTTGTTTCATCCTTCCCTCTGTGTTTTTAAGTGTAGTCACTACATAATCTAAAATGCCATTGTGTTGTTGATGGTATGTATCAGTTCATGGTGGCGACTTGAATTGTTTTATTTAGAGACCGGCTTCCCAAGAAGCTTGCTTTATACCCTTTTTAATTAAGTTCAGAAAAATGGCTACTATTCCACTTTGCAAGAAATGGGTAATGAAAGTTCTTTAACTGAAAACTGTTGTGTGTTCACTTGAGATCTCCCAATTCCCAAATAACACCCCTTAGAAAGAGTCAAGCAGCAGTTGGTATTCCAGATAAAGAGCAAACTGACTGTCCCCTGTCCTGACATAGAAGCTCATTTTCTCCTACCTGGTCCCTAAGTCGCTTGAGTCATGTCAGCTCTGAGACCACATAGACTGTAGCCCGTCAGGCTCCTCCGTCCATGGGATTCTTCAGGTAAGAATACTGGAGTGGGTTGCCATGCCCTCGTCTAGGGGATCTTCCTGACCCAGGGATCAAACCTGTGTCTCTTTTGTCTCCTGTATTGGCAGGTGGGTTCTTTATCACTTAGTTACCACCTAGGAATCCCAATGCTGTGTAGGAGGAAATACCTAACATAGGATAAATGTTCTGCTATCCTTTTCTTGTTCAAATATCTTTTTCCTTGTGATTTTGCTGCTTCAGTAACTTTATTCTGAACCCAGTAACCCAGTACACACATAAAATGCCCTAAGTCAACTTAAATATTCTCATATAATGACTTACTAGAAGGCATGATAAAGAAGTAAGGTGCCCCAATATTTTTCTTTTCTTGAAAACAAGCTGTGATTTTTCAACTGGTCAGAGGGCTGGTGGCATTCCTAGAACAAAAAGGTTGGTGAAGAGAGTTGCTCCTCAGACATGGGAAAGGCAGTCCACCAAATTATCATCTGCAGATTTGAAAGTACTGGGAGACCAACCAGAGAAACTGATCCCAAGTAGTCAGAGAGCTTGTTGGCAAAGGATACTCTTACATTTATAAGCAGGAGTGCCAAGCCTGGGTAGACAAATCACCAGGGGAGCTTTTCGTGTTTTTCCTTCTCAACTCCCACCCCAGAGAGATTCTGACTTCATAGGTCTTGAGTTGGGATCTTGGGCACTTGTGTTTCCTAAAAGCTTCTCCAGGGGATTCTGATGTGCATTCAAGGTTGAGAATCACTACTTTAGATTACAGAGGGCTTTCACATACATTATTCAGGGCTTTGTATACATAAAGAGAGGAAGTAGAAGCATTTTAATGCCTTTTTATTGTATAAGGAAACAGGAAGGAAAAAGAGTGGTAACTGAAAATGAAAAGATTACAGAAAAATATTTCCAAAAATTGGAGGAAAACACCTTCACCTGTGTGGGGCTAAAATTAGGGATGATATCAATCCATGGAGTGTTGAACATTAAGGAAAGGCCTGTTTGTTCTTATTTCCTGCTCTGTTGGAATATTCTTGAGATGACAAAAATTCCCAAAGAAGTTTAAAAATAGTTATCTAGTATTTAATGACTATTATTTTCTAAAACCTTAGGTAGTCCACTCTATAAATGATAAATATTAGAGAAGTAAGATGTTGGTTGTTAGACGAAGTTTGTTAGAAAGTATCATTTTGCTATTTCCATGCGCATTTGGGGGCTGTGCATATCATTGGTAAGTATAGATAGACAATGTGTCTTCACAGTGATCCTTGCAGCTTTCAGATGGTTATAATTAATAATTCTGAAGATAAAAGTGGCAAGTAATAATTTGGTTGTAGCCAGCCAAAGGATGATATAAAGCCTACTCTGGGCTCTCAGCTTAGAGGAAATAGAAGTCAAGTCACAATGAAGGAGAAAAGTAAGTTGTGATCAGAAAGTAGGATATTGTGTTTTGCGATTTTAAAAGTGGGCAGTGATAGAGCTTAGGCGGTGGCCCAGAGGGCGAGTGACAGCTGCTGTCAGCAAGGTAGAGGCTAAGCTGTTATCTCTACATCAGCCAACAAGATGGGTAGGAACAGTGCTTCAGGAGAGGAAAGAAAGCCTTCCAGACTAAGTATTTAAGATAAGGAACAGTTCATCACCCCCTTTCCCCTCTAGCTTCTGAATAACGGAGAGTGACTAATAATAACAGGAACAATAGTTCAGCGCTTAGTATGTATCAGCATTGTTCCAGGCGCCTTGCATGCATTCCAACATTCACAACAATTTCTGTGACAGCCACTATGACCACGCCCATTTTACAGATGAAGAAACTGAGGCACAGGGTAAGCAGCTTACCCGATATGAGTTTTAAACGCTGGTGGACAGAATTGGGATGAATTAATATTTCATGAAAGCTATCAGCAAAGTAAGTGCATAGAGTCTGAGGAAGGGGCCTGGTGAGATATGAGGCCGGAATAATACATTAGAACTTTGTTGAGGAGAGCCCTAACACCACAGACCAGAGTTTGAACCTGACCTGTGGGTAAGAGGGAAATGATGTAATCAGCACTATTATCTTGAGACGATCGACTTTTAAATGTGAACAAATTAAAGAGGCTGGACTCAAAGAACAAGTCAGGGTTCTGTCGGTCCTGCTTATACGATAGGTAGTGATGCAGGTGGCAGCTGAAGGTTAAAGAAATAGACATGTTTAATGTCTTTTTTAGAAGTCAGATGCTAAGATTCCCTAACTGGTTGGGGTGCAGGGGGTGAGGAAGAGGGAAGAATTTAATTAGAATACAAAGTTTCAAATCTGAGTAACTGAGTCAACTATTGACAGTTTTAGCAGAGGCATTTTGTGGGGATCAGAGGGGCTGCATGAGTGGCTGGCTTTATGGAGTAAATGGAGACTCTGTCATTGGTTGTGTGAGCAGGCAGGTGTAGCCGGCAGACAGCTGGACACATAAATTTGGAACTTTAGAAGAGTCTGGGCTAGAAATGAAACTTTTGGTGTCATCTGCATAATAGTGCTGTGATTAGAAACTTGGGAAGTGGATGAAATCACTGAAGGTGGAAAAAGGAAGGAATAAAGACCCTTGGAAACTTTAAACTGGGAGACAAGCAGGAGGGAGAAGAGCCAGCAAAGGAAGCCAAACGAGAGCAGTCAAAGAAGGACAGGAACTCCTGAAGGTGTGCACCATGCATCACAAGGGAATGGAAAGTGAAAGTCGCTCAGCTGTGTCCAACTCTTTGCCACCCCATGGACTATACAGGCATGGAATTCTCCAGGCCAGAATGCTGGCGTGGGTAGCCTTTCCCTTCTCCAGGGGATCAAACCCAGGGATCAAACCCAGGTTTCCCGCATTGCAGGTAGATTCTCTACTAGCTGAGCCACAAAGGAAGCCCAATAGTATAGACAAAAATGTAAGAAGGTTCCAGAAAAGAGCTGACTTAGCAGACCCTCAAAGAGGCCAGGAAGAATAAAACCATTTGGAGTTGTCGATCCCAAGGATATAAGGATCAAGGGGAGCAACACAAGAGTAGGAGTTCGCTTAAAACTGGAAGGAGAGAGTTGATCAGGGAGTCAAAGGTCACAGCACTGGCCTCTGTTTCAAGAATTCGACAGCCAGGATAAAAGAAGACAGTCGCTTGAATCGGTGAGACATGGAAAGTGATTTGTTTTGTTCTTAAGATAAAGAAGACCACTCAAATCTATTGTAGTCAGAGATTTTTTTAAAAAAGCCCTTAAGCGGATGAGTGAAGATGCACAGGTACTTTCAGGTGGGAGCAGAAAAACCCTTCCTATGGCAGAAATGGCAACAGAACAAGCCAGGACTCATGGAGCCACGATCCTGACCAAGTCCACACAGCAGTTGTCTTCAAGAACAAGGCAACGGGGTAGGGGTGGCGGTGGGTGGGTGGGGGTTTCCACTTCTCTGGGGGAAATGTGTGAATTTAATCCATATATCCCAGGGCAGAGGGAGAGAAGCAGTCCTAAAGACAGTCTTGAAACATTTTTTTTTTCTGGCTGTGCCAGGTCTCTGCTGCTGCTCAGGCTTTGTCTAGTTACAGCAAGCAGGGGCCACTCTCTAGCTGTGGGGCACGAGCTTCTCATTGCAGTGGCTTCTCTCGTTGTGGAGCACAGGCTCAGGATGAGCAGGCTCAGTAGTTGCCCTGAGACGTGTGGCATCTTCCTGAACTAGGTGTTGAACCCATGTCCCCCGCATTGGCAGTCTGACTCTTTAACTCCTGGATGACCAGGGAAGCCCCAAGACAGGCTACAGAGTAAAATATCTTCTTTCAAGGTGTAGGGAGAAGAGGAAACTTTGATAATAAGTCTGGGGTGGAAAACATTAAGATTTTCCTTTTGTAAATACTCTATGCACAATGTAACCTTGTAAATATTCTATGTAAAGGTCAGGGCATTTTTACCTGGTTTTTCGAAAAAGAGAGTTAAGTACCCTTAAGTGTCTGGATGTTATTGTTCTCATTCTATGTGAGTGAACTCAACAACCTCCTGGGAAAAAATTAGGTAGAAAGGCAAAAATATTGACAATGGTTAATGGGTGAGTGTTGGCTTTGACTGCTGGAGGCCTCGGAAGGACAAACGCTCAGCGAACAACCTGCTCCCTTGTCCTGTCCCTTCCTGTGCAGGGCATGGCAGTGGGCAATGCTAGGCAGCTAGAATAGAAAAGGAATCAGAGGTGCAGAGAGACTCCGAGTTCCCAGGGGACGTGCATGCCCTTCCTCTTCTGCAGGATGCGCTGGTACCCAGTGTGTCCCCATGTGTTCAGAAATGGTCCCTGGGGCCCCACGGCTATCACACTGCTGCACAGTCCTCAGACACATAGAAAACCCCGGAGGTTGTTAGCACATCTTCCTCTGGACATGAAACTGGGCTCAGCACCAGCCAGAGAATACCCGCAGGGATTTGCTCTTCTCCATGCTTGGATAATGGCTATTCACTGATACCCTGGGAAGAATTAAGTACAATGCATAACTCATACTATATTACACACTCAATCCCAAACAGCTGGGCTGCTGATAAAATCTAAAAAGAAAAGAGAACTGGCTGTCCTCCATCTATACGTAATGTGTTCATAATAAATCTCTCAGTGAAGAGGTATAAAGAGCTCCTATTTCTGCTGCAGCCCAGGGAAGCAGAGCATTCAGCAAGTATCCAGTGAACCTCATTAGCAGAGACATTCAGTATGGGAACTCCAGAGGGACTCGCTCCACATTTCTATTAGTAACAGCCATTTTTTACCTGAAACATGCTAGTAATTTTATTGCTCATAAAATTCACTTTGCCTGAGGATGATAACTGCTTTTTCTTAATAGTTACTGAATACCCTTCATGTTCTAGAGACTACGTAACAATAAAGCATCACTTGTCACATTTTTTCTGTTGTTTTTTGGCTTTATTTCTAAAAAGATAAAACAGTAAAGCCATTCCCAGAATGATTTATTTTCAAGAAAATGGAAATAACAAAACATAAAACAGTTGAGTTGTATAAAATCCTACATTATGTATGAAATACCTACTCTAAAACTTACTGAAAAGTATAACTGGTGACAGTCGAGAGTATTCTTATGAATATAAGAATTTTGATTCTGGTGTGGGTCGTAGTGATTAAGGACAAGATCGGCAGCGTCAGAACACAACACTTTGCTCTTAGAGTTCGCTTGCAAAGTGCAGCACCCTGTGAGGAGACCCCTGGGGTCAGAGCCACTCACCAAGCCAACCAAATAATAATGGTAGACACTAGATAGAAACTGATGACAAAATGGAAGATAATTTTTACTTAAGTTACTACTGAAATATTTTCTCACTATAGTTAGAAAAGTTTCTCTCATTTTGTCATTTAGACTTTATAACAGTAAGATCATCTCAGTGTTTAGGAGGATCCTTACCCTCTTTAAGGAAGAGAAATACAACATGCATTTGATAATTTAATAGCAATTTTGGCTTATTAAGAGATGATTTCGGAAAGAGGGGCATATAACTAACCAAGGCTCTTCAGACTGTTTATATGATCTGTTAAGAAATCATTCCCACTGACTCATTTTTGCAATAGGAAAATAGCATATACAAAAGTGTAAGAAGACAGTTTAAAAAAAAAATCTGCCTTTCTTAGAATTTAGACAGACACAGAGTTGTCTTATCTTTTCTTTCAATGACTGCTTGAATAAAACAGTGGTGCTGCCATTAAACATTCTTCTATGAGGGACACTTAAGCAATCTCTAGTTTGTCTCTGTTAGGAATATTCTTCAGAAGACATCTTTATTTTTCCAAACATTAGTTTAGTTCTTCAGAACAGATTTCCTATTGAAAATGAATTTTCTGAAACAAAATTACTAGATTAAATGGTGTGAATATTTTAAAGCTCTTCTCAAACATTTTTCTAAGTAGCTTTCCAAAAGGATATTTATTAATTTACCTTATACCAGCAATGTATGAAATCATTTTACTCCTGGCTGAAAAGTGAAAAGTGAAAGTCGCTCGGTTGTGTCCGATTCTTTGCCACCCCGTGGACTCTATACAGTCCATGGAATTCTCCAGACCAGAATACTGGAGTGGGTAGCCTTTCCCTTCTTCAGAGGATCTTCCCAACCCAGGGATCAAACCGTAGTCACCCACATGGCAGGTGGATTCTTTACCAACTGAGCTATGGACAAGCTGCTAATAAGACTACATTACCTTTATTTGTGTTTATTTCATCCCTTGCAAGCTTGAAAATTTTTGCAACTATTTGTTCTCAGTATTCTGTGTGTGTACTAGGTTTTTAATTCTTGTCTTTTCAGATTATCTGTCCCAGCTCAGTCTCAACTGCTCACCTCCCCTTTGTTGCTTTGTGTAGGCTCCCATGATTCATTCAGCTACTGGGTAGACGAAAAGTCCCCAGTGGGACCTGACCAAACCCCAGCAATCAAACGCCTCGCCAGGATCTCCTTCGTGAAGAAGGTCATGAAGAAATGGTCTGTGACTCAGAACCTGACGTTCCGAGAACAGCTGGATGCTGGGATCCGTTACTTTGACCTGCGTGTGTCTTCCAAGCCAGGGGATGCTGACCAGGAAATCTACTTCATCCATGGGCTTTTTGGCATCAGGGTCTGGGATGGGCTGATGGAGATCGACTCGTTCCTCACACAGCACCCCCAAGAGATTGTCTTCCTGGATTTCAACCACTTCTATGCCATGGACGAGGCCCATCACAAACGCCTGATCCTCCGGATCCAGGAGGCCTTTGGAAGCAAGTTGTGCTCAGCCTGCAGTGTAGAGAGCATGACGCTGCGGACGCTGTGGGAGAAGAAGTGCCAGGTAAGAGGAAACAGGGAGAAACTTCCAAGGGCAAGAACAGAACTCTTCCTGCTTTTTCTGGGTCACCAGCTCTGAGACATCTCACTTCCAGGGCCCTTGGGGTAGAAGGTGTAGAGTGATTGGGATAATAAAGATCTGGTTCCTGGGCTCTCATTTGGCTCCAAGGGCTCCCCTGGGTACCACTGAACCGGGATTGACACCTGCCAAATATTTACTACTTGTTTGGCAACTGATTGCGCATCTAAGTTGACTTTGAAAGACCTGGCCAGAACCAGCCCAAGGCAGAGTTGTGAAATAGGATGTGCTGGCCATTACCATTTTTCTATCTCCCATCCAGTCTGTTTTCACCCTCCTAGCTCCCCTTAAGGATAATCTGTCCCATTGTACCTTCAACTAAATGTCAGATCATCCCTGACAAACATTTATTGATAGGTAGAAGGATTAGCTGACAAAGGCACAGGAAGTGATTCATCTCAGAAGTGTTAACATTTTTAAGATGCTTGAGTCAGTGGGGGAGACAGAGTTAAGGAAAGAAAAGCCCATGAAGGGATAAAAGCTGGAAGAGCATCCCCAAGTTGAGAAGAGCCCAAAACTTAGACTCATGATGCAGAAACTCAGGAAAAGGAGTGTGAGCCTCAGATAAATTCGTCTCTGGTCCCAGAGGATGGTGATGGTGGGAGGGGAGAGCTTCAGGAATGGTCAGACTCCAATATAGACTCTTTAAAAAGGAAAAAAAAAAGAAGACCTTTCATTCACAATTGCTCCCCTATTCATAGATGCATTAACCAAAGCATCTTAAAGAGGCAGTTATTTTTGAACCGAGAGAAGAGATTTTAATTAAAAATCAATTTAAGATTACTCATTTGCAAATATATGTTGAATACAAAGTATGTGCCAAGCTCCAAACTAAAGCACTTGGGTTAAATCAGTAAATAAAACAAAGATCCTTGCCCTGATAAAGATTTAGTTCAGGTGGAGGGAGATAGATCATAGGTAATAAATATGATAAATACAGTATATAAAATGTTAGAAAGTCATGGGAGCAATGGAAAAAGAAAGGCAAGCACTGTAAGGGGGAACCAGGGTTCTGTGGGTTGGAGGGTCGGTCACAATTTTAAATAGTTTGATCAGAGTAGCCCTCATTGAAAAGATGACATTTGAGGGAGTTAATCTATTGGAGGAAGAGCTTTTCCAGCAGAAGAACCAACCAGAGCAGAGCCCCAAAGCAGGAAGGCGCCTGACATTGTTGAGGAAAAGCATGGGCTGTGTGGCTAGAAAAAAGAACAGCAAAAGAGATCAGAGAGATAGTGAGGGATTGTAGAGGCCTTGTAAGGGCTTGACTTTTACGCTAAATGAGGAAGGTTCTGGGAGGGTTCCAAGCACAGGGTACTGTGGCCTGACTTAGGTTTTGATGGCATCCCTCTGGTTACTAAGAAGAGACTTGGAGTAGAGACAGAAAGGAAGTATGGAAACCAGCGAGGAGACTCGCAGTGGGAAGTAGTCAGATTTTGAATCCAGGAGAAGTTAGAGCTAATAGGGTTTCCTCATTGTTGGGACCATGAGGATCCAAGGATGACTCCCAGACTTGGCCTGAGGGTCGAGGAACACTGGGTTGCACTGTGCACCCCTAAATGGCTCTACAAAGCCTAATGAGCCTGTGGCTCTGCAAAGACTAAAGAGTTAACTCTTAGTGTCTGTTAAAGTTATCTAAGCTATTTTTCTTCACTAAAACTTTCATAAGTGATATTTTGCCAAACATTTACCACACCTCTCCCCTAAACATAAGTTTATATCTGTTTGGACTCACAAGTCTAATTTGGAGAAATTTTCCCCCAGTGGAATCTCTCTCTTACAACATTAAAAAATACTGCTAACAAGAGCAATAATAACATTTATGGGACTTTTACAGTGTGCTAAGTACAGAGATTAACTCATTAGGTTCTCTCAACAACACTATGACATATGTTGTCATTATTATCCTCATTTTACAGATTTGAAAACTGAGGCTTTCCCAGGAGAACACTGTTGGTGAGTGGTAAGGCTGTCACAGTCACGGACTGTCAGCTCCCAGAGTTCCCACAGTTCTCAGTGCTTTCTCAGGGCTGTTCACACATCCTGGTGATTTTCACAACCAGAGTCATAGACTATGCTAACAAAAACACTTTGGCTTTATGTATAAGCCTGCATTATCATAGGTTTTCAGAGGCTTAGCTGAATGGGAGACAGGGAAGATCTGTGAATGGGCCTTTGAATATGAGAGTTTGGGTGAGGTTAAATTTTGAGCTAAGGTAATTTTGATAAACAGGTTATGGTTTTATAATTTTGTACACAGGCTGCCATATTGCATACTAGATCATTTAGAAATTTGCAAGAGAAACAGATAATTTCAGGAGTAACGAATCATGTGGGCAGTGAATTTCTAGCAGAGAGTAAAGCTCTGTTATAGTTTTAAGTGTGGGCTAATCTGTATCATTCAACAACCAATACCCCTAAAATTATGACTGTGATGACATGTCAGAAAAAGGGCTCATGCCGTCAATTTGAATTTCAGGGCTTCCCTGTTCCACTTTCTTTCCCAAAGGTTTCCCCACCATGCCTCTTAAAATCTGAACAGAGAGATCTCCAGCAGAGCCTCAGTCACCTCCCCACTGCTGGGGCGTGCCACGCTGGCGGTTAAACTTTAAATATTCATTATGCAATGATCTGCCTTGCATGTAACCCCCAGAGTATTTTATTGCCATAATTTAATGGCAAGAAGTGCACAACCATTCAGTCACATTTCATTTACTCCATATGCAATTACATCCCGGCTCACAGGTATGTGCTGGTACATTAGTGGCTGTGGGTTTTGAGGGTACAGTGAATGAGAAGATTTCATCTATACCTTGGCAGTGTTTAGAATCTTAATGAGAAGGTAAAAAGAATATGTGACACTAGTAAAATATAAGACAACCGATACACAATTACAAGACGAAACTGCCTCAAATGTACTGTATGAAGAAAAGGGTTTGTAAGCCATCAGCTGAAAAATAGTATATAGTCTAACTCTACATCCCAGGGCCCTTGGAAAAGAATGATCAAAATAAGAAGAGGTCAATTAAAGAATAATTCTTACAGGAAATGAGATTTTGAGTCTGAGTCTCGGGAGAACACCGGCACATGAATTGCTGAGCTGGAGGGAAGAATATCTCAGATGGGAAAGACAGCAGAGTGAGCTCGGGAGTCTGATGCCAAACGCAGGCCCTGGGCAAGCTGCTGCCCCCAGAATTCCGTAAAAGGCGGCCTAGTGTTCTAGGCCAACCTCCTGCTGTAAACAGAAGTTACCCCTCCAACCTTCAGGATCCTCCTGAGGAAAAGCATAAAGCTCCTTTTGTGGAATGTGTCCTTTTTGCACATTCTCCAAGGCAGAGTCCTTTCAACCCCGACCCTCTGCCCAGGGGCCAGGAGCACAGGAAGTGGTCTGACGGCCTTACTGGAGGATCAGGCAGCCTCCGCCTCTCCCGCCACCGTCCCTTTCACAGCCAGCTCTTCACCCTTAATGGATGCTGGAGACCCCGGCCTTCCAGACAAGCCAGTTACAATGCCAGCAGGAAATCCTCCCCAACCTCCCAGGCAATCTGCTTACGATGAGCCTGTGATTAACCTCATTAACACATGTGTTTACCACAGACATCATTAGTAGTCAGTCAGACATTACTCAGAGCCA
The DNA here is from genome assembly GCA_007570785.1 of Antilocapra americana. Taxonomy (NCBI): domain Eukaryota; kingdom Metazoa; phylum Chordata; class Mammalia; order Artiodactyla; family Antilocapridae; genus Antilocapra; species Antilocapra americana. The sequence continues at coordinate 45,784,584 of ML664161.1, read as the reverse complement.
TTAAACGCGAGAACAACCATTAGTCTGTTCAGTGTGCGGAGCCTGGTGCTCCCTCGCTCCAGGCCTTCCAGAGCAGTTAGGCCCCTTAGTCACCAGCTGAGTTTGCCCCGGAAACAAGACCCACATTCAGAGTCTTGCCCTTGGGTGCCTGGAGGCTTATGCTCTCTGGCCAGCTATCCAAGGATTGCAGTCCAGGGAATGTAAATACACAGGCTGGACATTCTCTCAAGAAAAAATCCCTGTCACCCAGGAGGAGAGAAAATACAGAACTGACCCTGGTTCAATTCCTGGGTCAGGAAGATCTGCTGGAGAAGGGATAGGCTACCCACTCCAGTATTCTTGGGCTTCCCTTGTGGCTCAGCTGGTAAAGAATCCACCTGCAATGCAGGAGATCTTGGTTCGATCCCTGGTTTGGGAAGATTCCCCTAGAGAAGGGGAAGGCTACCTACTCCAGTATTCTGATTTAGAGAATTCCATGGACTACCCAGTCTATGGGGTCGCAAAGAGTCAGACATGACTTTCACTCACTCACTGGAAACCTAAGCAGCAGAGCTCTGGACTGGGATAATCCCTGTCTCTCAGCTGCCTTCAGAAGCTAATTAATGCTATGATGTAGCTTGCTAATTATTTTAGCAATATTGCTTGTATCACCACCATCCTGGGAGGTCCCAATGGAGACTCATTCCCTACTCTAAGTCTTCCCTGTCTTATGCAGCTCCTTCTCTCCCTTCCTCACCTGGCAGGTTTCATTCAGAATCAGCACACACAACTGAACACCTGAGACCTCCCAGATTAGTTCAGTGTGTCAATCTCAACCCAAGGGCTCAGGGTCAATTCCGTGAGCATAGGAGTCATAATTTACATACAGGACCAACCGCAGAGGTTCTCTACCTGGGGTTCAGAGATTCCTAAGGGAAGGGGGTCAGGGTAGAATTGAAGAAGTCCGTGAATTTGGATGGGAAAAGCACTGCCTATTTACTTTCAACCTCTAACTATCAGCATAACCACTGATAGGAGTGTGGCTCATGAATTGCCCTCCTCTGTTCTGAACGTTTCAGGTTCTTATCTTCTATCACTGTCCCTTCTACAAGCAATACCCCTTCCTGTGGCCTGGAAAGAAGATCCCAGCACCGTGGGCCAATACCACGAGTGTGCGCAAACTCATCCTATTCCTGGAGACCACACTGAGTGAGCGCTCCCCCCGTGGCTCCTTCCACGTGTCTCAAGCTATCCTCACGCCCAGAGTGAAGACCATTGCCCGGGGCCTGGTTGGCGGCCTCAAGAACACACTGGTCCACAGGTAGGAATGAGCTTCCTTCCCACAAGTGAGGGTTAAAAGAAAAAATCTCTTTATCTTGATCTTCTTCCGAATAAACAGCAGTAAAACTATATACTTCGAAGATTTAAAATAACAAAATTCCAAAAGCATAGTATTTGAAAAAGCTGTGCACTTGAGGTGACCTGCATGAACCATAGCCAGAGGATCTCTAAATAAATTATTCTGTTGAAATATACATATCATACCTTGAATACTCTAAATTTCGAAAAGAAGGCAAAGCACTTTCAGCCACCAGCAGTCTGCTTCTGTTCACATCGAGCTTGCAGTTCTGTCTTGTTCTTGCCCCTGCCCTCGAAGCTGCCCAAGCACTCATGCTCTTATGAAGCATTAAATGAAGCTTCTGGGCCAGGTGCTAGTGATTCAGAGGTGGCCCACCCAGGATTTAGGGTGTCCTTCTCCCCTCCTTAAGTGACAGTCCTAAGAAGCAGCTCAGTATACCATCCACCATGTCATAGCTTCAGAAGAGGTAGTTAACTTAAAATGAGGCCCTTCGGGTGAGCCCTGATCCAATCTGACTGGTGTCCTCATAAGAGGAGGAGATTAGGATATGCAGAGACCCTGGGTGTGGGTGTGCACAGAGAACAAACCCTGTGAGACACAGGGAGAAGAAGGTGGCTGTCTGCAGGTCTAGGAGAGAGGCCTCAGGAGAAACCAAACCTGCCGACACCTTGATCTTGGACTTTGGACCTCCAGAGCTTGGGGAAATAAAGTTCTGGTGTTCAAGAATTTTCTTACAGCAACCCTGAAAAACTAACTCAGTCCCTTTACAACAGGCTGCCTTTGACAAGTTCCCTGAGGACTCTGAGCTGTGGTTTTTCTCACCAGTTAAGTGGGGTTCACAAGATTGTAGAGTCTTAGCAAGAAAGTGCCCACCACAGTGCCTGGCACAAAACAGGCCTGCCAAGCCCATTCCCGCAGTGGACCAGCCTTGCTCTCAGTGGGCCTCAAAGCCAGGCAATCATTTCTGAGCTGCTCTGCAGCGTGTGAGATTCGGCACCCCACAGACCATAAGCAGTGTGTGGCTCAGCCGTCTGCACTGATCTCCTGGTAAAGAGGCCTTGGGGAAGGCTAAGAGTTAAGAAAATAAAGCAGCTCCTACTCACAGTGGGTTCTGCATTCCCTTTCTCTGTGCGCAGTCCTGGTTATCTGATCCTTGCCCTGGGGAAGGCTGCCACATGAACCCAAAGGTGACACAGAGCTCTTTGTTGGCTCCCGGCTTGAGACAGCCGACCCGCCTCCATCAAACATTTAATTCTCATTTCCCCGTCATGACCAGAAGGTGGCACCTGCATTTCATACTTAAACACAGACAAGCGGGTGTTTTTTCTCCTAAGAAGGCTTGAATGCATCAGATTCTGTGCTGCTGTCGCCTTCATGAGGGCCACTCCTTGTTCCAGATCTCTGTCTCCAAAGGAAGACTGCATGTGTGACCCTCCCCTCTCAGGACACAGTATTTTGTGCTTTAGGAAAGTTTCCTGCCTCCACCCTCAAATCCCTCTACCATTATGATTCCTTCTCCCAATACTTACATAGTACTTATTACATCCCAGGCCCTCCTCTAAGCACTTTACACACGTTACTTTATGTGCCAACTTTATTTGTGTTGTGGGTGCTGTGCCAAGTTGCTTCAGTCATGTTCAACTCTTTGCGACCCTATGGACCGTAGCCCACCAGGCTCCTCTGTCCATGGGATTCTCCAGGCAAGAACACTGGAGTTGATTGCCATGCCCTCCTCCAAGAAATCTTCCTGACCCAGGGATCAAAGCTGTGTTTCTCATGCATTGGCAGGCAGGTTCTTTACCATTAGCACCACCTGGGAAGTCCCCATTACTTTATTTAATTCCCTCCAAATCTATATGAAGTATTATTATGGTCCCCATTTTACTGGGGGAGAGACTGAGCCACAGAGACTTTGTATAGGTTATAGTCAAATTAAGGGTGTTATTAAGTCTTCAGGAGTCCCAGTTAAAAATGGAAGTACATCTGTGATAGTGGCCTACTAAGTCCTAATCAGCTATGAATCTAAAAATGCAAATCAGTATATGAGATGTGTTTTAGCCCATGGCTGATTGTAGAGTCCACTCAGCAAGGGAAGAGACTCAGGGCTGATTATAGTTGTCAGGATAAAAGGGAAAGAAAGAGAAAGACAAAATGCTGCCTGGCCTTGACTGGATTGCCTGGGGGAGACTGAGAAGTCGGCTGTGCGCTCAGAAGTGGGAGGGCAGCTTCCCAGGAACAATGAGCAGAGAAGGTGACAACCAAGAAAAGCGTTACCAAAAGAAGAGAAACGGGGCCATTGAGAAATAAACTCAGTTTCTTTTCTAGAGAAAATCCTTCCTAAAAATACTCCAATCTCTTAACCAAACATTAGCCCTGGTTTATGTCTTCCTTACAGAATCTTCAACATGGCAAGCATTTAGTGAGATATTTTACCATAATGTCAAACTTAGTGCTTCATTACTCCCTCCTCTATACCACCCATGGTGTTTACACTTACTACTAACAGGAACTATCACACTAAACTGTCATCATTTGTTTACATCTCTGAATTGTGAGCTTCTTTGGACATAACATTCTGGCTTTCACATAGAAAGTCCTCAAATTATAACATGAGACTGACAGTCTGTCTGTAAGACAACTGTGAACAAGCATTGGTCTGTTAAGAAGCCACACATACTGCTGTATCCGTATGGCAAGAGTGAACCTTGACCCCTACTTCACATCATATATTAAAATTAACTTGAGATGGTTCTTAGATCTAAACATAAAAGCTAAAATTATAAAACTGTTAGAAGAAAACAGGAAAATATCTTGTGACTTGGGAGCAAGCAGAAGTTTCTTAAGTTACAGAAACCATAAAAGAAAAAAACAGATAAATTAGACTCCATCAAAATTAAGGAATGCAGCTCACCAAAATAAGCAATTGAGAAAATTGATAAGCAAGCTATAGGTGAGGATAAAATATTCAAAAGCATAGCATCCAGAATTTATGAATAACTTCTACAACTCAACAGTTAAAAGAAAAAGAGCAAAAGGGAGAATGGGTAAAAGAATTAAGCAGATACTTCCCAGAGAAGATACATAAATGGCCAGTAAGTACATGACAAACTGGTCAACATCATTAGTGATCAGAAAAATGCAAAGTGAAACACCATGAGATAACTTTTCACACCCACTAGATTGACTAAAATTAAAAGAGACTGATAGCACCAGATTTGAGAGAGAATGTGAAGCAACCAGAACTCTCACAGTTTGTTCATGGAATGTACAGTGAAACGACCTCTTTGGGAAAAGATCTGAAAGCTTCTTATAAAATCAAATGTATATCTCACATATAATAAAACAACTTCACTCTTTGATATTTAAGAAAAATGAAAATAAATGTCCATAAAAAAGACTTATATAAAGATAACCATAACAGTTTTATTCATAATATCCAAAAACTGGAAACAGCCTGTTTAGCCATCAATAAGAAAGTGGATAAATTGCAGTGTATTCATATAATGGAATACTATCTGGTGATTTTAAAAAAAAAGAACAAGTTGCTGATGCGTGCAGTGACACAGATGACTTTCAAAACCATAATGCTGAGTGAAAGAGCCTTGCAGACAAGAACAGAAAATGCATGGTTTATGTGTAGTTCTAGACCAGGCAAATTTCATCTGTGGTTAAAAGGAAATCAGTATAAGTACTGCCTCCGGGAGAGTAGGGGCAGGGATTGATGGGGAATATGAATTCAGGAACTTTCTGGGATGCTGGTAATGTTCTCTACTTTGAGATTACTATGGGTTATGTATATACATTTGTCAAAACTCAACTAGTGTTCACTTAAGATTTGTGCATTTTATTGTGTACAAACTTTATGTCAAAAGAAAAATTGAAAAGAAATACTGAACCCTGGTTAGTGATCTTCTTACTGAGGTATTGAGGGGAATGCTAGTGGTGCTAGTGGTACAGAACCCACCTGCCAATGCAGGAGACGTAAGAGGTGCAGGTTCAGTCCCTGGGTTGGGAAGATTTCCTGAAGGAGGGCATGGCCACCCATTCCAGGATTCTTGCCTGGAGAATCCCATGAACAGAGGAGCCTGGGGGCCTACAGTCCATAGGGTCGCAGAGAATCAGACATGACTGAAGCGACTTAGCACACACACACATATAAACGTTTGTAGTTGGAATTTGTCAAAAAATATAATATGGATTGATAGGGTCACAAAGAGTTGGACACGACTGAGCGACTGTGCATGCACTGAGCACGATGGACAGATATGTGGTAAACAAATAGAGTAAAATGTTAGTGGTAGAATCTAGATGTTTGATATGCTTCCTGTAAGTTTATTTCTGTGTTGCAATATGTTTAAAGTTTTCATGATAAAAAAATTTCAGGGTAAAAAATTAAAGAACCCTCCAATAATTAGGCTCTTGATCTTAATTTTTCAAGGTCCTGTTGACATTTTGTCTCTTTGGTGATTGAGGCAAAGAATTTCCTCTTCCAGAACAAAAACTCTGAAAGTATAGGTGTCTGATAGAATAGACATCACTCTGTCCCTGAAAGAGATTATTTAAATAGACCAATTTGGAGGCAAGGGTGGGGGTTTGCGGTTTATGCCTCTATTGACATGCTTTTGTTATATTAACAGAAATGTGTTCTTTCCTTTTCTAAACACAATTCTCTGTTTTCTCTTGCCCCAATACTCTCCTACATAGGAATCTTCCTGCCATCCTGGACTGGGTGAAGACTCAGAAGCCTGGAGCCATGGGGGTCAACATCATCACATCTGACTTCGTAGACCTGGTGGACTTTGCCACGACTGTCATTGAATTGAATGACCTCCTACAGGAGGATAGAGCTTTGGCTAAATGCTGACTTAATTTATAATTTAACTTAATATTGAAGTTGTTGATCCAGGCTAGAGTGCTGAAGGGTTTCCTATTGGCTCCTGGGCAGTGATGGTGAAGATGAGTAAGAGGACGGGACATTTTTTTCCCCCTCCTCACAGGGTTATTTGGATAAAATTATAGGGCTATTAATTGCATTTTTCCCAAATGAGACTTTTAAAAAACTGAAGTCCAAGGGAAGAAAGCATGTTTCTTAAGGTTAGCATCTCCCTAATGGTATATGATATTGAATGTAATTACAGAAATAGGGTCCCCAGTTTCCATTGGGATGCTGAGTGTCCCCTAATTGGCCCAGTTCCCTGTTGTCTTCCAGGATGCTGTATTTGAGCCAGAGAGAAGGCTGAAGCAGAAAGGCATTCCTGATCCAAAGGATGGCTCAAGGCAGATGTGGACTGCCTTGTGGGGTGGCTCATTCACCACCCTGGGCTCTGAAGGGAGAAAGGTCAAGCACCAGTTTTCTCTAGGCGTGTTGAACGTCACCACTTCCTCCCCAAGAGTAAGATGTATCTATCACCAAGGTATTTCAGCCACAAGCTGTTCTTGGCATGCTTGTGCTTGGTAACGGGTCACCTTCATTCTTCAGATACACAGTGCATACTGTCCCTGGTTTCAGAAAGAGTTTCCCACTTTTCAAACACTGATTCCTCTCCATTTCTTTGGCCCATTCTTAAAACTGAAAGGAACAACACTGGTACACCTTTTCAATCTGAGGCCCAACGAGAGATAGACATGCATGTCTGTTGCATGCCACATTTCTCTGATCTAATTCTGCAGGTCTCCCCAAAATGGCTGCCAGGCACGTGCCTGCATCATTTTGGCAAAGTCCTCTATGGAGTGGGATCATCCAGCCAGATTTTGGAATTGCATTTCACTGCTGTCCGTCTAGAACTCGAGTCTGCTCTGTGGGACTCAACACTAATGGAAGGCACCTTGTCCATGACACCATGGAGGCAGACACAGGATGTGTGGGAAAGTGCAATGGATTTAAGGAGGCTCCAAGTGGATGTGGAGCCATTCTGCAAATCCTTGAACACAAGACTACCTCGGGAACATTTAGGATGATGATACGTCATCCAGCGAGTAATACCCAGTGTCGGAACACTTCCAGTTTGTGTCTTGATTGTTCTGCTCTCTGCAGGTTATTCTGAGCCTACTAATCACTGCAGCAGGGCTTTGAAACTCAAGAGGGGATTCTATTATTATTATCATTTTTGATTGATAAGAGGTGCTTAACTGCAAAGAGCCCTCTTGTGTTTTATTTATTTATTTATTCATTTATATATTTATAGATCAACTATCTTCAGTGCTTCTTACTTCAAGAGCACTCACCAAGGAGCTTCCTGAACTCTTCTCAGCAGGCCAGGTGGCCCTCAAGAGGACTGCACATCTCAGGACCGTGAGTGACTTCTGACTCTACTGCAGAAGCTGTAGGCATTCTGGTCCCCCCCCCCCGCCCCCAGTCATGCTGGGGACGGCGTTCATGTGTAGGTGTGGTCCAGACCTGAAACACCTCTACCAAGCCACACACTGGAGCAGAAGACAACATGAGTCATAAGGAGCTCTTGGTTCTGGAGGAAAACCCTCTAGAAGAGGGATGAAAAGGAAGGAAGTGCTCCTGACAACTCTCTGAGAATCCCTAAGGAAGTGCCAGCATCTGGATCCTTAAGGCAGAAAGATAACCTGGAATCCTGGATAGCTGTGTGAGTTTATACGGATGGTTGGGCACATACCCAGCAGCTTCCCCATCTTGTTCTCTGATGCTCATCACTGGATTTTGCATGCTGCCTGCAGTGGGAGTGTCTGAGCTGAGCTACTAAGAGCACATGCCGGCCCCCAACCCATGCTTGGTCTCCCAGTGTTTGTTTTGCTTAGAGTAATTTAAGCCCCAGCCTTTAGCTTCCACAGCTTGAGAGGTCACAACACAAAGGCTTCCGAGGAAATATGGTTTAACTGTCCCTTCTCTTGGACTTGAATCTCTCTCCAAAGAGGTTTCTGGGATTTTGCTATTAATTTTTTTTAAGGCTTTCTGTGGAAAGGCTGAAGAAAGTGAGTGTCCTTGCTTTCTTAATCTTCCTTCAACTCTGGTATTAAACTTCAGTGATAAGCTCTGAAATTCCCTAGCCTACCCTCAGGGTTTTATTTGTGTTGTCATTGTTTCATTTTGGTCTTGATCTTAGTACTTGGTCAACTGCTAAGGACTAGATCATTTCCTTTCTTTTAATACTTTGTTACTTGGCAAAGAGATAAATGGAGGCAAGAGGAGAATTGTTCTGCTCTGTTTTATTTCAGCCTCAGCTTTGCCCAGGTGCTTGGTGCTATGAGGCCAGGTGTGTTGACAGGTATCTACACAGGATGCCAATGATACCCAAGGGCTGCTAACTGTTCAGTGAAATGTTTACTTGATTTTCTCCTTTAGTGTTAAAATATATAGTTGCACTTCACTTGGGTTGTAACATTTAAGTGCACCTCAGTGTTCGCATGATAAAAAAGCACAGAAAACAGTACCAAGGTCGCATGCATGGAGCCTTGCTCTTTGTGGAGGGGCAGATGCTCACTCCTTCGTGCGTGCATTTTGAAATTCTGCACAGGGAGTTCTGGGAGATAGGAGGAGGATTATTTACAATTCATCCTTGATAAACACTCCGGAATTGGCAGAATTGCTGCCCTAAGACCCAGTTGCTTAATATATTGTAAAGGATGTGTGTGTTCTGCTCCTTGACCTCAAGTCAAGCAGGGGACTCAAATTATGGGACCAAGCGAAAAGAGACTTTAGGTCTGTGACTCCTTCTGCCACTGCCAACAAGGGGAAAAAAAAAAAAATAATGACCCAATCACATTTCTTGTTCTCACAAGTTCTGGGGACTTTTCAGGTCAAACAAGGCTATAACATTCATTCAGGAGGAACTTTAAGATCAGAGAAAAAGCCACTTGACTGAGCCAAAGAGACCCTTAGTTTCACAGGATTTGGGGCCACATTTATTCTGAAATGGATACTGAGTTTTTCTACAGTTCCCTGGACCACTTCCCACATGGCCACACCTCCATGGCTTCATGGCAAAGGGGGCCATCTACACGTGCTGCAGGAGGAAGATTACCAGCCCTGTGCACCCTCTGAGCACAGGCATTCAACCTAACTACTAAGAACCTAAATTTGGGGGGAGCTAGCTGACTGTGGTTTGTAAAACAGCACACAAATCTCCTGTCAGAGTAAAGCAGTGTTCAAAGGCTTGAACTTTGAGCCCTTTAGAGGTACCCCCGTGGTTTCTTAGGACTAGATGGCAAGGTCAAGATGGAATTAATGGAAGGGAGTGAACAATTATTCAGGATTAAATTTTAAATTAATGGCAGATCTAAGAGGGTTATGCCAAAAATTATATATTTGCTGTATTAGACTCTATAGTAATTAAGTTTAAGTTTCCTCCTCAACACTGAGTCCAGACCCTTGAATTCTTAAGAACAGTTAAGCCACAGCCCAAACCCAGGATTTTATATAAAGTCAAACAAAAGCACGAGATCTGAGCCCAGGTAATGATCGAACGAGTTCTATTTAAGAGTCCTATTTCTAACATGACTTTATATTTGCATCAAACACATTGTCTTTCTGTTCAAGAAGACAATGTAGTGGGGCATTCTAGAATTTAATGATTTTCCACTTTTGCTTTTTTCTGAATCTTACAGTAAGAAAGTGCTGCCTACAGAGACGTTATTATTACATACAACCCAGCTGGGAGGCTTAGTGCCAAACTAAAGGTGGAAAAACAGAAGAGATTAAGATGGAGATTAAACTGCTGCTTTTTCTAGGAAGCAAAAGTCCTACACAAATTTAAGCCATCTTACAGAATCTGTTCACGCTACAAGTGAAGTTTTTGTAATGTTCTTCATTGGCTGATTGCAGATTTTTACTGTTAGGTTCCGGGGGCAACAGAATGAGCTAACGATCAGGGCAAGGCCATGAGAAACCACCCCCTCCCCAACTCCCCACCTTGCAGAGCAAAGAAGCACTTCTGTGCTCAATCTGCACAGATCATTTCTTTCATCTGGGATAAAGATGCTGTCTGCAGTTTGGCAAACCACAGTCGACTAGCTCCCCCCAAATATCAGGTCCTTAATAATTAGGTTGAATGCCTGTGCTCAGAGGGTGCACAGGGGTGGTAATCTTCCTTGTTTGGCATGTGTAGAGAAATGCTACTTGGGTTCATTTCTATAGAGAGTGGCTTAGGATGACAGACCTTGTCCATCAGTCGCACCTTTAGTGACTTGTAAGATGAGATAAGTGAAACTGAAAGAAATACCTGAGCTAGTGAGCTGAGCTTTCCTAAATACACACTAAAATAGTCATGTTATGCCAAAGGGAGTGAATACAAGTTGATAACATTAAATGTGCAGACGGATAGAAAATTTATTCTATATGGCAAAGAAATGTCTATCCCCTAACAGACACATTCTAAATTCCACTGACTTCCCTCTTCCTCATACTGCCTCCTAGTATTTGCCACCAGAGCTCTGTCACTCACAGATGTTGGGACACACAGGAGTGACCTGACTGGGTGATACATGGTTTAGCCAGAAACTTTACCTTTCATTCCAGACACAGTTCTTCACTGTCCCAAGAGCTCCACTGTCTCCTTATCCCCCTCCTTCCCCAGCTTCTTACAAGAAATAGTGATGCTAATGGTACTGTCATCACTGAACTGGTCCTAAACCGGACGAATAGAGTACAAAATGCTGTTGACATTGTTGAAGTAGCACAGTCTTAAGACGCTGTAAAAATATTCTATGATAACTCTGTATTCGAGTCTTTACTCCAACAAAACTTGTTCTTAGGACTTTTCAAGTTTGTTTCTAAGCCACATAGTTTGGATAAAATCCTCTCCTCACTGGAAATTCGATCTCACAGTCTACTGAGGCTTTCCATCAATAATCTAGAGGCATTCTCCAGCTCTTTTCCTCTCATCTCTGTCATATACACCACTGCCTCCTCTTGTTTCCTGGTCATCCTCGATCAGCTGATGATTACTGTGGATGCTGGCAAAACTTACAATAAAAAGCACATACATTCCACAGTGTGCAAATGCACTCTGACCACACTGGGTTTTGCACCTTACCCTCCTCCAGTGCATTATTCTGCACCCCTACTCCCACCCCATCCCTAGAACTTGACCTGGTTGGAACCCAGAACTGGGGCCAGTATGCTTCATTCAGATAACTGGGGCTTGCTCATAAGCTTTGAGCCCAATGAGAAGCACAGCACTTTGAAAAGTCAAACAGGCCTTCTGTAGCTTTGTACATTTGCAGTTTTACACTTGTTATTAGTTTAGAGCACTAATAACACTTCAGTCATAAATCTATGGTATCAATATGATAAATCTTAGAACATATTCTAGAAACAGTGGTACCTTGCTGCTATGATACTTACTAAATTCCTGATAGTAATAAGTATTACACACAGATGATGTATGGCATTATTTGTACTGTATATATGCCAAATGTAATACTTAACCTCACTGACTAGAAAATACAGAGATTGTCATAGTGAAAATAAGTCTTGGTCAATTCAGATGATAATGTGAATCTGATAAATGCTCTGTTATATAATATATTTTGTCCTCTATGCTTGTTTCATATGATAATGCATGCTGTTTACTAAGTAAAAAATAATAATGTTATACCAATTTTAAGGTTAGAAAATTTTGCGTATATGCTGCTTGACACTCTGAAATGTATTTTGTGGCATAATTATCTTATTCATATGCATTTCACATGGCTTTTTCCCCCCTAGAAAATAATTATTCAAATATATCTCTTGTAACCTGGATCAAACTGTTTAATTTAACCTAAAATATTGTAAAGCCAGATTACCTCATTTTAACTGTGAAAAAAAGTTTAATAGGTATGATGACATGCTGTTTTTTCTTGTATTTTATTTGGACTATGTAAATAGGCTTAAACCTCAGAATAAATATAAAACTCTGGCAGGCACTTTTCCTTTGTTGGTGTGCACACTTTACTATTGGTTCACTTCTAATTTTGTTTTAAAAAGTTACAGACTCAGCATCAATCAAATACCTGATTATAGTATATTAGATGAAGACCTTTTCAGTCTTGTCTCATACAAACTGAAATTAACTGCACATGCCTGGGATTCCCAAAATGAGCCTTGCATAAAATGTACACACATGCTTTTCCAAGCTGCACCCTCAGCACTTCGGCTATTTCTACAAGGCTTAGGCTCAGTCCTCTTGGCATTCATGCTCTCATCTAACACCTCTGTCCCATGTTACTCTGAGTGGTTGCCAAATGCCCAGAAATAGAACAATGAAGAGATCATGTGTTTGTGCATGCAAAAGAATAAATAAAAGTGAGCCTACAGCTTCTGTTGGCAATAAAGATTTCAATATTTTCCTCACTCATAATTCTTTTTGATAGTATATCTGAGGCCACTGAGTTTTGGTGAATTTCTCTTTTTGCCCTATCCCCTACAAAAATAATAGGTTTCATAAAAGTTCTGTTTATAAGTTTAACAGAGGTAAAATTTAATTCTAAGTAATCATTTCTTGAAGTTGAATTTTAAGACAGGTAATTAGGCATAATTATATTTTTATTCAGGTTATCACAATAATTAAAGACAATAGTCATATTCAGAATTTTCTTCCTGTGATTTTAGTGATTCTTGAGTAAATCTACTATACTATACTTTGGTTGTCGTTGATGAGCACCATTTCCAGTCATTCCATTTAGTTTTAATAAAAAATGACAGAACGTAGACAGGGCTGGGTCCAAACAGAAGCAAAGCAGGTATCACCTACATGAATGAGTGTGCTCAGTCCCACAGTGGTGTCCAATTCTTTGTAGCCCACCAGGGTCCTCTGCCCATGGAATTTTCCAGGCAAGAATACTGCAATGGGTTACCATTTCCTACTCCAGGCTATCTTCTTGACCCAGGGATTGAACCCATGTCTCTTTCATCTCCTGCATCAGCAAGCAGTTCCTTTAACATGAGCACCACCTGGGAAGCCCATAACCAGCATGGTGAAAGTGCAATGATTCTGCTGGTCTAATTCAATTTCTGAACATACACTTGCACTGAAACATTGCCCCAATGACAATGGAACCATTGTATTATGTATGAACCCTTTATTATCTAATCACAAGGTATCATATTACTGCTGAGTTATAAACATTCTGTTTAGCACAGAAACTAAGAACAGACATTTCAGAGATGCATAGACGTGGGTTTCTATCTCAACTCAATCAGGCCATGGTCATATGATCTTAGGCAAACTAAGATATCTAAATATATAGACTATAGGGCTAACAATATGTACTACAAAGAGTTATTGAGAAGCCCATATAAGAAAATATGTGAAAAACATCTAGCACAGAGTCTGGCATGTAGTAAATACTTTAGCTATTAGTCTTGGTACTCGGGTGGGGACTTTGCACCTACCCCTCCAAAGAGCACTGAGCACAGCCTCTTCTACATGGTTGACTGCTAGCCATTGAGTCCATTGGTAAATGATTTAACAGAAACCAATTAATGAGAGAGAAAGCAGATAAATTCAAACAGTGTTGCACAATCACTGAACCAAATATGCATTGCTCACAGAGTAGGATTCACATCACTGGTGGTCTGTAAAATGATGCAAGGTGGAAAGTGGCCACAGCCTAATTAACATTAATATCGTTAATCACTTAACCATTCTGACCAGCTGAGGGGAAGGTCACAGCTTAGTGACAAAAATCTCTTTGACGCTTGTTTATTCAGCAAAAACAAAAAGGTAATAGTATCTGTGAAGTGTTAGTCACTTAGTCATGTCCAACTGTTGGCGACCCCATGAACTGTAGCCTGCCAGGCTCCTCTAATCCATGGAATTCTCCAGGCAAGAATATTGGAGTGGGTTGACATGCCTTCTTCCAGGGGATCTTCCTGACCCAGTGATTGAATCCTGGTCTCCTACATTGCAGGTAGATTCTTTACCATCCAGGTAAGCAAATATTAAATGTCATTTTGTTTGTACTATATTTATCTTTTAAAAAATTTTTGTATTGTATTTATTTTTGTGGTTGCCTTCTCTTTGTATCAAGTGATGAGGGATTTTCAGAAGGGATATAAAATTTCCTTTCAAATTAAATTTACATTTTAAAAGAGTCCACTGCGAAGAAGCTATTGGAATGACCTAAATTTATGTTCTTTCCCAGGCTGAAAAAAAAATTATAATTGATTCTACCACACTTTCGCCAAGAATTGGGTTTGGCTGGGCTCTTTTTGGTTGAACATCTTTAACTCACTAACTAACTATATAAACTGCTATTTGAGATAAGAAATCACCTCTTTTTTTCATACGGGAACTTTCTTCATGTTTCCTGCAGAAATCTGTGCTCAGACTATCCTCTCTCCACATTGTCCAGGGCAGCAGTTTAAACTCAGGAGAGAAAGGTTTGGGGGTCCCTCAGTTCTGTGGACAGCTGTACCCAGTTAGTGATCAATGCAGAGACCAATCCCATTCCTCCAGCTTGGAAACTGTTTCCTTTTCTGTGTCTCCCTGAACTTGAGATGCCTGGATTTTTGTTGTGGATTCTCCCCCTGCCCTGCCCCAAAGGAATTCTTCTTGATCAGCAGTATGTTCTTTGTTTATCCCTCTGCAGATCCTCTCACTATGACTAAAGGAGTGTTATTATCTTTAAGACTTGAAACCTTTCATTCTCAGGATGGAGGGTTGCAATGGAGGGATCACGGCCAAAACCCATGTGCCTCAAACCTCACCAGGGATGGATGGCCTGGATGAGCGCCAGTAAACCAAAGTGCTGCTCAGTCCAGGATGTTTGCACAGCTGGGCAGTGTTTGGGAGAAGGGGGACCCAGAAGAGTCAGCCTCTGTCCAGTAGCATCATGCCATCCAGAGAAGCCTTGGGCAAGCACATGGCTTTAATCTAAGGGCCTTGGGGTCTAAAGAACAAGATTTAGCCTGTGGAGAAAGGCCCTGAGTAGCCGAGTTCTTGTTGAACAGGGAGGCCACTGAAAGTGCTTCTTTGTTTACCTTGAGAATATCTCTGCTTTTTTGGCCTAAAGACTTTCTTCCCTGATCCCCAGTGGGTGTTTTATCATTCAAGGCCCAGAGAGTTTCATTTCTAGGTCTCTGTGAAATGTGATATTAGATTGCCTTTTACAAAAGTATCCCCCACCAGCAACCAGAAAACTTGCTACACATCAGAAAAGATTGAGAGAAATGTGACAGTGATATTTATGACTAGATTTTAGAATCTTATGACTTTAGATGTGGAAAGGACAAAAAAGCATTTGTCCCAGTGCTAATGTTACAGGAGAGAAAACAAAACCAAAGAGCCACCTGGCCTAGGGCAGAATCTGGTCTCTGAGCCCTTTTCCATCATTTTTCAACTGCCCCACCTGAGTGCCTAAGATGCAGGAAAGAACTAGATCTCATGAGCTGCCATTTCAAGCAGGTAGATCATGGTAATAAAAAACATTCTTATATATGGAATGGGATGCTAAGTGAGCGAGTGAGCATCGTGAAGAGCATTTCTGAGAGAATCTGTATTCATTTCATATTGCTATTACAACAAATTATCACCGACTTAATGGCTTGTGTGCTGTGTACTAAGTCACTTCAGTCGTGTCCAACTCCCCACAACCCTATATACTGTCGTCCACCAGGCTTCTCTGTCCATGGGATTCTCCAGGCAAGAATACTGTAGCAAATTGCCATGCCCTCCTCCAGGGGATCTTCCCAACCCAGGGATCGAACCTGCATCTCTTACATCTCCTACATTGGCAGGTGAGTTTTTTACCACAAGTGCCTAGGAAGCCCTAAAATCCTGACTAGACACCTATTCATTGCCTGACCATTACCCCTTTGAGCCTCTGTCCCCTCATCCATAAAAAAAGAATAAAATCTCAAGGTTATATTTATGAAGATTTGTGACTATATACATATATATATATATATATATATATAAAATGCCTAAATTATAGTACACCCTCAGTAAATGATAGCCATATTTGTTCAAGGTACTTCCAGATGATTCTCCCCCAGAAAGGAGTTCAATAAAAGACATTTCCTTATTAAATTCCAAAAAATTTGATGAAGCGACCTCCAAATTCCTTTCTGACATTGCTAAAATAAAAAGGAATGAAATACAAGGGATTTTCCTCCCAGATATGATTGTCCTGTCTACTTCATAGATCCGCCTATAAGGTATTTGCTTATCTGGATTGTCAAATAGCTAACAGATCCTGTCTTTTGCCCCCTGTGGTGCTGCTATCTGACTGTCACTCAGATCTCTGGTTGGGTTTGAGCAGGACCAAGAGTCTGACCTGGTCTGTAATGATTGGCCAGTCAGGGTGGCTGAGACCAGCACGGGCTCCCGCCTTCATATCTGTCAACACACCTGGCTGCAAGCAAGTTACTGCTTATGACCACTCTCTGCAGGAGCCAGAGGGGCCAGGAGGAAACGGAGGGGAACATCTAAGTTTTGTGTTTGGAGGGAATGTAGAAGCCTGTGTCCCTGCTTCTTCCGAACATCCCAAAATCTTCAGAAAAGATTAGAACAGTCCCAGGCCATCGCTGCTAAATCAGGAAGGAAGCTGAGGGAAGAAACCAGACCAAGAAGCAGCAGTCAAGGTAGGTGCTCTGTCTGCTCACAGGCACTTCTCTGAAGATCACAGAGCTAACACTTGCCCCAACTTTGTGGCCAGAGCATCTCATCATGTTCTGCTGAAGATGTGGTCAGGGGGTGTGTGTATCGGGCTAGTCCAGTCGTTTGTCGACTGACATGTTCTGAAGAATGGGCTGTAATTTTCTTCCAGTTTCTCTCTCCTCTGAAAGTTGTTGTTGCTCTACATATTTCAAAAGATTTTTAATCTTTCATTATAAAAAATTGTATTTATTGAAATTCTTCCATTGGTCAAGGCTTTGTTCCAGAATTTTGCTTGCATGGATTCAAGATACAACAAAGAGGACAGTTACAAATTATTCTGAGGAACACACTGTCCATGCAGAGGACTGTCAACTTCAAATGACAAGGTCTCTCAGAAAGCCCTGTGCTCTTCTCTGCTCTGGAACCTAGGGAGTTAAAAGTCTTGAAATTGCTGGAGCAGAATCAAGCCTATTTACCTAAGCTGATCACCCCAGGCAGCAGGTCAATCATTTACTGATACCAAGCTGTTTCCTACCTTTGACGAAGGATTGCTAAAGCCCTTGTTTGATTCTCTCTAAAGAATAGGCACAAGGCAACATAGACAGTATCTTTCTCTGAAGCTATAGCCTGTATTCTTTCCAGACCAGAGAACATTTTTATCCTGCCCAGAGTAGTAAATGTCACAGGGCCCTTCCCAACTCAATAATAAACAAATGTGAAAAAGATTCACACACAAACTGGCTATCTGGTGCGACCTCAGATATAGGAGCTTGTGGCTGTGGAGAAGTGTTTCTTGCTGCTGGAGGTTTATAGGAGAAAGCAGACTAGCTCTAGAATACGTTATTCTAACGGGGGACTGAGGTTGTTACATAATTCTCCAAAAACGTGAAACTTTTCCCTCCAAGTACACATTCTGGAAATATGCTATTTTTAGTGAGCACGATCCGCTCTTCTTTAGGTCTGAATATAACTCGTCTTAGAAATATTGTCCTGTTTTCACTGCATATGTCTGGCAGTTCTGTGAAATGGTTCTTGGTTCTTATAATTATTAGAAACCTGGTGATAAGGGGGCCTTTTTTTTTTTTTTAACTGCCTTTGGGGAAGGAGTTGGGCCATGTGTGAGACCAGGTAGTGTTTGGTACTACTTCTGTCGGTCATTCATGGAACTGAAATGATCCCCTTGTGAGGCTGGTGACCAGAAGTTCTAAGTGGCTCCTGTGGTTAACTCAAGGCAGGAGTTGAGGCCATTGAGAGTGCAGCCCAGGAAGAAACCCCATGTGTGATTTTGGATGAATCTGGGGCTAACTCCTGGGAATGTTCTGGAAGACTTATGAGAAACTGATAGATTTCTGTGACAATATTATGCTCAGTAAAGTGTGAAGTGCGCATCTGGCCAGTTTCCAGAATTCTTAAGAGATAATGATGGAGGTGGTTTGAAAGAGGGAGAAGGGTGTCAGCACTTCAGATGCTTTGGCCAGATTCACCCACAGTCCTGTAGGTTGTGTGTCCCACATAGATCTCACCTGTCCTTTCTGTGCAGCATCTGGCTTGAGACCAAAATGCTGGTGGCCCCTTGAGAGTACACCCAGCTTTTCTTCCCATTCATGCATATTGGATATATTAAGTGGTGGAAGATTATTCTTGAGATTGACTAGACAGTATTATTTCTTTGACATGTCAGGAGTTAGGACTCAAAAGATAATTATTTGGCCCAAAGTTCAGTCAGTCAGAAGCTGAGCCAGGGTCCTACTCACTTTTGTCTCATTCCCAACCCACTGCGTTCCCCAAGGGGTCATGGAATTAAGCACATGCAGGAGCTTAAACTGGGGGGAGTCACTGAGGAAAGCAAGCTGACTAACAAAGTCAGAGGTTCTTCTCTGGCCCTTGGATGTGCCATGTTCCTGGCCCATTGGGTGCCACCATAACCAAAAGGCCAGCATTGACTGGACCTTCTTTGAGGAGGGGTAAGTGGAGGTGTGGGTGAGGAGCAAAGGGAAGTGTTTCCAGTCCTAGTGGCTGGAGTCCCCAATGCATCCTAAAGTAAGTAAAGTCACTTAGCTGTGTCCAACTCTTTGTGACCCTATGGACTGTAGCCTACCAGGTTCCTCTGTCCATGGGATTTTCCAGGCAAGAATACTGGAGTGGCTTGCCATTTCCTTCTCCAGGAGATCTTCCCGACCCAGGGATTGAACCCCAGTCTCCCACATTGTAGGCAGATGCTTTACCATCTGAGCCACCAGAGAAGCTCATCCTAAAGAAACCTAGGCAATTCTCAGACTAGATCTCTGCCCCTTTCTCTTCCAGGGATTCATAAGCCCCAACCAAAGTACAACATCAGCACCATTTCCAGAGAAAGAAATTATACCATCTTAATCTTTCTCTGGTAACTCAAGAATTTAATTACTATCTCACTTTACCTCAATAATATCCACTCAACTGAACCCAAGGAATGTAAACAGAATAAGGCTTGCAATATTTTTTCAGATACATCCTAAAAATTCAATTCGCTGTCTGGCAGACATTCCAAAGCAGCCACAATTCTTGAGCATTTACAAGATCAAGGTAAAGGAATGCCATCGTGAGATGTGGTTGGTTAACGTCTTTGAACAAAGAGTTTCTTTTCTTTTACTGACCCGCCTCATACATACCTAAGAGTGTGATGGCAAAGGCATTAAAAACAGGGATTGCATCACCAAGTCCACTGAACGCCCTTTTCTAATGCATCTGGCCCTACATGAACTCGACTCTGCTCACACACTATCATTTTTGCTAACTAAAACATTAGGATAAAGAGAAAAGTTGAAGCTGAAATAGAGGGACAAATAGCAACATTTTACCATTATCTGGTGCTTCTTAGGACAAAGAATTGAACTATTGCTTTTATCTTTCTTTTTTTTTTTGTCATTTAATCCCTTTAACAAATTTACATACTAGCAGAGCTAGTGAGAGGAGGTAAAATTTGAGTTGGAGTCAGTCTGACTCCAAAACCCATGTTCTCTTCTCTCTTTTCTGGGAAAAATACTCACCAAATAGTATCTATACTATTTGTATTTTAAGTGTAAAAGATTGAAGAGTCCTCTCTAAATTATTTGCTTGGATTCTCAGAGTACATATTTATGGCACCACCACCTCCATGGTGTCTTTGATCCTGTACAGGCATAAAAATCAATATCACAGTTGTTTTCCTCTCTTCCAGAAAAGTAACTAAACACATGCATATAAACAATTGCCTACATGTTAGTCCATTAATCTCTTTCTGAAACTGAGAGAAAATTGTTTCTCTTTCCTGGTTCACAAACATTATTTAGTTTGTTTGATTTTAATGTAGCACACAAATTTTTCATGTGTTATACCAGGAATTTTTTTGAAGTTTATTTCTGCAGTCAAATTTCTGTCTTTGAGAAAGCTAAGTATGTCAAAACTTTCCAGTATGGTTTTATTTAATCTTCAGAAGAGCCCTGTAAGAGGAGGGTCATTTTCCTACGATATCCTTTGAGATAAGGAACCTGTGACTCATTCAAGGTGAGTGCCCTTCTCAATATCACTCAGCAGGCAAGTCCCAGACAGCTTGGAACTCCAAATTCTTTGCTCTTTTTTTTTCTTTTACCCAAACAGTTCTCTGGATTCCTAGGGCTTACAAATGGTAGGAATGGGATACACAGCTATTTTCAGAAATTAAAAATGCTGAATGACTACACAGTCTGTTCCCAGGCTGCTGAGACCCACTCAGATAGTGACTGCTTGGGGCTAGGGTCACTGTGGTAATGTTGTTATTCTAATTAGATTTTCATTGAGTATTGGAAAGAAGACACTAATTGTTACTTAATAAAGTCTGCCTCTAAGGCAAAAACCTTTCAAATCCATGTGTCTATGAGCAAAGTAAGATCTCAAAAAATTCTTGCTCAGAGAAGCAAGTGGTAACAAATCACTGTCCCTTAATCTGTTCCATGCCTGTGGGACAGTGTACGTGTGCATGGCCTACAGAGCCCTCGTGGTGTCTCTTAATGTACACCATTCCTTTCTTAGTTAGCTCCATGACCAGATGGATGTCTCATGGGTCAAGCAGTTGCCAAATGGTAGGAAACCTAAGGGGACTTCCCTGGTGGCTCAGATGGCTGTCAAGAATCTGCCAGAAATGCAGGAAACCTGGGTTCGATCCCTGAGTTGAGAAGATCTCCTGGAGAAGGGAATGGCTACCTATTCTAGTATCCTTGCCTGGAGAATTCTATGACCAGAGGAGCCTGGTGGGTTACAGTATTCCTCTAAATGAGTCAGACACTATTGAGCAACTAACACATACACACACAGGAAATCTAAGGAGGTCCTCTACAGGTTGAGACTCCATCCTAAGTATAGTCCCAATACCTATAGAAGCCAACTAAAGTTACAGGAGGAATTCTTGTGCCTATAACTTCATTTCAGTCCTGAAATGCTCTGAAGAGTCAGAAAGCCCTATATCAGCTGTGAATCTGCAGAGGAGCTAATCATTTTTTATTCCTAATGTTTTACTGGGAACTGCCCCTGATTGGCTACCTGGGTCTCCATCCCATGCGGCAGTCTTGTCCACATCCTGGCTGTGGGGTTAATGTGCATCTTCATCCCCAACTTGTCCTCACATCTGTGACCTCAGAGGGGCTAAGAATCTTGGTGCAGGAGAACCCAGATGCTTTGTTCAATGAGAAATCAGAAAGAACAAAACTTCTGCCCCTTGCTCTGCTTCAGCTTGAAAATTATTTCCCTCCTTTCTACAGCTCCAAGGTCAATTTTCCCTTGGGAGCAGCTCAGGAACTAAAGGTCACAAAAAGTTGGCAATTCACTGTGCCTTGGAGGGCTTCCCAGAAAGCAAAATGAAAATGAGATTGTTTTCACATAAGACCTCTGTATTTGGAGGACAGGATTCGAACTGTTTGAATTTGCAGTTTTGCTGTGCACTTAGGTAACCCCCGCAAAGTCCAGTGTTGGTTTTTTTTTTTTTTTTCCCTCAAGCCAAAACAATATCAAAAACACTTCCTGCAGAGAACTCTAACTAGGCAGAATTCTTTTCTGTCATTGCTGGGCTGATGTTTTCAAGGATTCATTTCTTCAGATAAGTCTTATATGGTGCATTTAACTGGAGCCCTTGTTGATTTCCTGGATAATGATGGCTATCATCCACAGGGCCTGTTTTGTGGTGATCTCATTAAGTTTCACAAGGGAAGCAGCGGAAAACCCATGGTTAGTACATGAGCAGGTAGCAAGAACAGAGAAAAGCCAGAGGCTGCCAAGAGATGTTACAGGAAGCAGATTTCTTTCTGACCAAAGGAAAACCCATATCTCAATTCCAAGGAGATGTACCCTGAAGTTCAAACATATGTTTTTCACAAAATTTAGCTCTGCTTCCTTAATAAGAATTCCAAATACAGGCAAGAACCAATGGCTAGACTTTCCCAAGCCTGACTGTTCTCCACCAAAATTCATCTCTTTTTGTTTCTCTTTGCACAATGGAAGTATCCTTGAGAGGAGATAATATTATAGAATGTAGTTACATTGGTAACTTGAAAGCCCGACATAGGCTTTCCGATCCTGACACCACCATGTCTTGCTCTCTGCCTTGGTGCCAATTCCTAAAGTGCTTGCTGGTGTGTGCCTGCTAAGTTGCTTCAGTCATGTCTGACTCTTTGCGACCCCATGAACAGTAGCCTGCCAGGCTCCTCAGTCCATGGAATTCTCCAGGCAAGAATACTGGAATGGGTTGCCAGGCCCTCCTCTCTTGCTGGTGACTCAGTTTCAATTCTTTACCATCTACATCCTCCCTTTGAAGACCCACAAATGCTTATTAACAGTTCTTCATCACTTCTGTAATTGTCACCCACTCTTTCCCAGAAACACATTAGAGACAATTTTTGAAACAAGATTAAGTCATCTTGAAGGTTTTAAACCTTCTACAGATCTTAAATCAAACCACAGCTTCCTTAGAGTCTCCTGTTTGGGTCTGTTTGTGTGGATATATATACTTTTAATTATGGGTACAGTCCTCTATAAAGGTTACACGTGCTCAATAAATATTCACTGGTGATGGTAAATTAGTAATTGACTGTAAATTTAGTAGAAAAAGTGATTTATTTTAAAAAAATAACTTTGGCATTTCCAGAGATGACCAAAAAGTAAACTAGAAGTATTAACTGTCTTGCAGGGTCGGGGGCCTGGGGAATGGTGCCCTGAGGGTTACTCTCCCTCCTGCCATCTGGGAACAGAATGGCCAAGCAGATTAAAGACAGTGGTTGTATTCAATTTTGCTGCTATTATTTGCTAATCATATGACCCTTAGCAAGTCACTTCAGCTCTCTTGGCCTCGATTTCTCTTTTTCGAAAGTAGTTTTTATCATTCTGAATGTCTCCTCTAGTTTTAATATTCTGTTTTCTAAGAAAAACTGGAGAAATTAAGCTGGGAAAGCTCTTTTAAAAATGGACACAGTTGGGGAAAGGAAGGGTGGGACGAATTGAGAGAGCAGCGCTGACATATATCCACTACCACGTGTAAAACAGATAACTAGTGGGTAGGTGCTGTACAGCACAGGGAGCTCAGCCACATCCTCTGTGATGACCTGGAGGAGTGGAATGGGATAGGGGGTGGGAAGGAAGCTCAGGAGGGAGGGGATATATGTGCTCTAGTGACTCAGTCGGTTAAGAGGCCACCTGCAATGCAGGGTAGACCCAGTTTCGATCCCAGGGTCAGGAAGATCCCCTGGGGAAGGGAATGGCTACCCACTCCAGTATCCTTGCTTGGAGAATCCCATAGATGGAGGAGCCTGATGGGATACAGTCTATGGGGTGGCAAAGAATCATTCACAACTGAGTGACTAAGCATGCATAGCTGATTCACGGTGTTGTACAGCAGAAACTAACACAAGGTTGTAACGCAAGTCTACTCCCACTTTTTCAAAAGGCAAACACAAAAATGATTTTTGTCTCTCTGGAGTCATCATCCCTACCTTTTAGGTAAGTGAATCTGAAATGAAGGTGGGCAATGAAAAAACCTCAGAGATGTAACCTTGAGGTTGTTACAAACTGGAGAGGCCAGCACTGAGCTTTACTAGGGAAGGAGCCCACTCACCTGGGAAAGGGCAGGGACTCACGTCAGAATTCTCCATGCAGCCGCAACCCTGGCATCGACAGTCAGCTGCGCCTCACCTGGGTGTCATGGATGTGAGTTCCAGAGGGCAGCAGTCATGACTGTTACCCTCCTTCTATAAATAAACAGAGGTCCTTAGAGGTGATGTGACTTGCCCAGGGTTACAGAAACATGGCAATGAGTCAGATGGAACTGTGTGTGTTTGGGGGAGGGGGGTGAAGTTGCAAGCGAAAGGTAGAAGAATCAGGGACAGATCTGCACCTCCTCTGAAGCTCACAGAACAACGGTCAAGGGCTAGGGATGAGCTTTAAGTTTGCTGTGGATCCCGAAAGCATCTCTGACCTCCTGCTCCTCCCTAAGCCACCTCAGCAGCCTGCCCAGGGTTACTCACCCAGGTTCTTGCTAACTGGATGCCTGTGCTCATGTCTCTTCTTGTAAGTTTCATGTAAGGCTATTTGTAATGAAGAGGAAGTGCAACGAGGAAGAAAAATGAATCAAAGATCTTCCCTGAGGCTTCAAACCAAAAGGTCGGTTTTCTTTGGAGAGGTTCTGACTTTCCTCTTACATTTTGCAGAAATGAATGGGCATCAGGATGATTGACAGAATCATGGCATTCATTCCAAGTACTGACTTTTTTTTAACCTCAGGTTATTTTACTTTGCTCTACTTTTCCTATAAAAAAGAAAGAATAATGCTTTCTCACTGTGACATTGTATAAGAGAAAGCCGCCCAGGGCAGTACTGTTCAAAGGAAATTGCTAATTGCACCAAGCACCAAAGCATGATGGGAAGTTCTCATAAAAGATGTGTGTAGCATACTAGCCCACCCTGGTTCACTTCATTGCCACAGACCATGCCTAGGGAGCTCTAAAGCCCTGAAGAATCACTCTCATAAGTAAGTAATGGCAAAAATCTTTGATCCAACAAGAAAAGCACTCAAAGAAATTGGGAATCAATGGTCTGATGTTTCAGTAGCAGTCAGAGACTACATCACTTTGTGGTCCGTTTTGTTTCTTTTTTAAAGACGAGAGAGGGAAAGACAACAATTATAATCACTAAGGTATATCTGGTAGTTTTCCAGGTGATGAGGGAATAGTCTGAACTCAGTTAGAATAGACCAGTTTCCTGGCAGCATCCTCAAGTGACTATCATTATTCTCAGCGAAGATCTTATGGAGTTGTCACATTTCTCAGTTTTGACTCTATTCCTATTATCTAATTGACTTCTTCTTAGGTAGCCCTTTGGGGAGAAGAGTGGGTAACACAATAAATAATTCTTAGTTGATAGTTTACATACTGGCTGCACTTACTTTCTAGAAGTCACAAAACAAACCACCAAAAGTCACCCTTGGGTTGCCCACCACAACTACTCAGCTAAGGCAGGATAGAAAGAGGACAGATTTATGATTCAGCCGAGAACCATCCTTCAGTGATACCAGAGAACCAAAATGACTCATGATGCCAACAAGCAATATCAATGTCAAAGTTAGTCGAAATGTAGACTTCAGTGTACTCTCATCAAGTTTTTTTTAAAAAAAAGCTGGCAAGGTGCTGAAATATGGGTCAATTTTATATATCCTCTACTATTTATGACCAAGTAACCAACTAGCAGTCATCTTTTTTTTTTTTTTACAGTCACAATTTTTTACTTTATTTTTTATAACCAATGAGCACAGTATCACTTCTTGAATTGAATGAATTCCTAATACTAGACTGGAGTCTCTAGACCTGCTAGTTTTCTAGCAGGAGGAAAAGCATTTCAGAGCATGGAGCAATATGGAACTCTGTTTCCCTGCTTTCAAGAAGCCACCTGGCCATATATACACGTCCTTCTATTCCTCATTCTGCCCATCTGTGCCTGAGAGTCTGATAGACAGTGTAGGCAAGGAGGGGCATAGCTAGCAGAAGCTTTCCAGAACATGCAGGAACAGTTCTGATAATCCTGTTTTTCACTGCCAATTACTCAAAAGGGAGAAGGTAGTATTTTGAACAGAGACTTTCCTCCCATAAATCTTCAGGCATATGGAGGCACCAAGTGTTTTGTTGTAATTGCAGCAGGACAAAAAGAATTTATAAGCTGTGTGTGTGTGTGTACGTACATGTATAGAAAGAATTTCAATATGAGAAAGGCATTAGATCAATTTTGTGAACAGAAAAGTCTTTTGTCTGGACTATTTCTAGGTGTGGGTTCCATAAAATCTAAATTCTTGGCTAATTTCTGGAATTAATTAGCAAATGTCTGTCCAAGTCGTGGGCTTTAAAGACTTCTATTAATAGCATACCCATTTCTCTAAAATTGCTACATATTTTGATCATTTTTAGAAAAGGCAAAGTACAAGAACCTTTGGCATGTAAAAAATTCTTTTGAGATTTCTAAATGAATTTCAGGGTCGGTTAATTATACCGAAGTTCAGATGTCTTCAAGTAACTCTTGTCATGCTAAATACCATTGCCATCTTATTTTGCATAATATTAGAAGATTAACTAATGAAATTCAAGTAAATTGATCGATTGATATAGTGGTCTGAGCATTATTTGGGTACATACATACTTAGCCCCCTCTCCAGACATAATCCTTTCTTCTACAGACAGGCACTCTATGCCTTAATCGTTGTCCGTTTCCCAAAAAGGATTATCTACTGGTCACCATTTTTCCTCTTTAAACCACTATCTGATACATCTCCAACTGGGATATGACTATCTTCGCATGCATTTTCTCAGAATTCCCACTTGCCCCAAGCCAAGGTCATAGCCACCTGTTGGAATCAAGTATTATCCATCATTCTAGCATAGATCATTTATGGAGTGCCTAAGGTACTCTTGACACTGTGCTAAGTGCTACAGATATAGAGATGAGTAGCTCACAGTTCTGCCCAGAGGACCAGAATCTCATAGAGCAGATGAACTAGAAAAGGAGCCAAGGTGGCTTGGTGTGAGGCTATAAGGACATTGACAACTGAACACAATACAGAACAGTTCTAGATGGCAGCTCAGGATGACTTGCAGAGGTGTTGAGGTCCTAGTGGTGTTTTAAAGAAAAGGAGGTTAGAATTTGCATTCTTCCTCTTTAAGAATTTAGACTTTGAAGAAGAAGCTATCTCTTTTTAAGAATTTGGCTGGTATCTTAAAGAGAATAAAGTATAAGTATAGAGACAGTTGTGCTAGGCATGCTAAGGAAGTTTTAATTGCCCAGAGAAGGAAGGTAAGAGGGTCCAGAGGGAGTCTTCTAATTAAAAGATGAGAACTTTTAGAACCCTGAATCAAAGCCTGTACCTAATTCATAGCCCTTGAACCTGGAGCCCTGGAGCCTTAATTTAAAATCATTCTGTGCAGTTCAGGTCCCACTTGCCCTTCCAAATCCTGGGGACTTTTGCCTGGTGAACAGAAGTGTTGTAAATCTGAGTTTAACTCAGTTATGATTTAATTGCGTTTATGCTTTGAGCAACGAAGAGCCAAGCACTGTAGAAATGGCAGTGAGGATTCTGATGTCAACAGTGGACACCATTTAAGGAAGCTCATAGTTAAAGAATAGAGAAGACCA
Source organism: Antilocapra americana (assembly GCA_007570785.1). Lineage (NCBI taxonomy): Eukaryota > Metazoa > Chordata > Mammalia > Artiodactyla > Antilocapridae > Antilocapra > Antilocapra americana. The sequence goes on along the minus strand of ML664161.1, from coordinate 45,757,044 downwards.
CCCAGGACCCACCCCAACAGCCTCCGTTAACACCCAAATCCAACTCCAACTTGAATACCACACATTTTAAGCAAGATATAAGCCGGAAGGGCAAGCTTAGTAGCTTTCATCCAAGCCTGGTTGGAAATCCTTCTTAAATTGGTTTAGGTAAATATTTAGTGTGTAGTGAAAATTTTTGTCATCTTAAAATAATTTGCCGGTTTCCTAAAGTCGGGCCAAGAGGTTGTTGAGTTGTTGTATTCTTTTAGAAACTCAGATTTTAAAGAGTCAAACTTCTAATGGACTAACTTTCATGTTTGTTTCATTCTTTCATCCACTGAAATAAAGAATGTAAAAAAGCTAATTTAGAATAGCGTTGACTACATAAATACTTAAAACTTCTTTTACAAATATTATATGCAAAAGTAAAAATAGAAACAGTGACCCAGGGAACTGTATTTGCAACAGAAATAACAGGCAAAATGCGACTGTCCTTAAAGAGTATTCGCAAATGCAAACCTGCTAAAGGCAATATACCAGTTGAAAGTTGAGCATAAAATGAACTGCTAATTCACAAAAGTAGAAAGGCAAATGACATACAGTTATATGAAAAACTGTTTGGCCACATAAAAAATGAAATAAAAGCAAATTTAAAGAGCGAAGTAGCATCTTCTTTGTATAAGATTGGCAAAAATTGAGTAACACCAGGTATTAGAGAGCATGATGGGGCAGGCACATTCACACTGCCATGGTGAAAGTGTGAACTGCTGCAACCTCTTATTTAAGGGCAGCTTGTTAAACTGTATAAGGTGGGTAATTTGTGACTTAACAAATCCACTTCTAGGACTTTTTTTTAGACAATAACAGAGAATGCATTAAAATTTTCCCATAGCCCACAGATATTTATGGAAGATCTGTTTATAGCAGCAAATCTTAAAAGTCAACCTAAGTGTTTATCAGAGAGGAGTTGGATATACAGATGCACTCACATATGAGGACACTGTGCAGCATTTAAAATGATGAGATCCAGGGCTTCCCTGGTGGCTCAGTGGTATAGAATCTGCCTGCCAATGCAAGAGACTCCAGTTTGATCCCTGGTCCAGGAAGAGCCCACATGCCCTGGAGCAACGAAGCCCACAGGCCACAACTATTGAGCTTGGCCTCTGGAGACAGAGAACCACAACTACAGACCCTTGTGGCTCAACTGCTGAAGTCTGCGCTCGCCTGTGCTCTTCAACAAGAGTGTTCTTAGTCACTCAGTCATGTCTGACTCTTTGCTACTCCATGGACTGTAGCCTGCCAGGCTCCTCTGTCCATGGGGATTCTCCAGGCAAGAATATTGCCATACCCTCCTCCTTCAACAAGAAAAGCCATCGCAATGAGAAGCCTTCATACTGAAACTAGACAATAGACCCTGCTTCCTGCCACTAGAGAAAAGTCCTGCACAGCAACAAAGACCCAGCAAAGCCCAAAATAAATGAATAAAATTATTTGAAAAAATAAAATGATGAGATCCATCCAGAAGCAGTAGGAGAGCTTGAAATCTGTCACCATTAAATCTACGTTTACATTTTAGCTCTACCAGTTACTAGCTGTGGGATCTTCGGCAAGTCATTTGACCTCTGTAAGCCTTGGTTATCATCTTTAAAACTGGGGATAATATTAGTACCTGTGTCCCTATGTCTAAGAATGAGGTGAATTAGATGAGAGTATGAAAGTAAAATTCTTAGCACATCATCTCACACAAAAAAGACAGAATTGTTAGTCTAAACTAAAGTTTTTGATTCAATACTGTCACTTCTGTATAAAATGACAAATTAGAATCAAGATTTTACCTCTTGATCTTCTGAATACTTTACTGAAATAAATGTATTTTTTAAAGGAATGAACTAATAACAGAGAAGAAGATACTGTAAGAAAAGAAATGCCTGAATAAAAAGGTTCCCTTAATGATTAAAATTACTGTTGCTATTAATAGTAACAGTAAAATTACTGTTGTTGTACTAGAAAATATTGTTTAAAAAGCTTTTCAAAATTTAGATAAAAATGACATGAATGGAGACACAATAAAAAGGGTAATTAAATATCATAATAAAAATTACAATAACTAACATACACTAAGACCACTTGAATATGCGCTACATGCTTATTTACATCCATTGTGTCCATTATTTCAATCAGTCTTCCCAGCAAACCTCTGAAGTAGCTAGGGATATTATCCCCTCTTGATGAAAGTGAAAATAAAAGTCATGTTTGACTCTTTGTGACCCCATGGACTGTAGCCTTCCAGGCTCCTCTGTCCATGGGATTCTCCAGGCAAGAATACTGGAGTGGGTTGCCATGCTCCTCCAGGGCATCTTCCCGACTGAGAGATCAAACCCAGGCCTCCTGCATTACAAGTGTATTCTTCACCATCTGAGCCACCAGTGAAGCCCATTCCCTCTTGATAGCTGGAAAGCTTAAAGCATTAGGGAACTAGCCCCCAGCCGCATGGCTGGTACATGGCAGATTTAGGGGACGCACTCTGCCAGTGTGATCCTCTGCTGGATTGTGTCAGTCCCCTTGGCATCTCTGCCACACCTTCTAAGGACTTATCTGCATCGCAAAGAAGCAGAAATTATGTTTCCCAGAGTTTCAGATTAGAGCCTAGAGTGGGTAACTGTGACCTGGAAGGTAGAAGAGAAGAGGCCATTATTCCCTGGGAACAACGGAGATAGCTATGGGCAGACGCAGGGGCAGAAGGTGCCCAGAAGATTTGAAGCAACTTCAAGGTGAACATCTGGAGAATCACACATGTTGGGATGGCAGACTGAGCTAGTCAGTGACAGTTCAATAAACTTTCACCCCCTGACCCTGCCAATGCTTATTTTTTGTATTAAAACACTTTCTACTGGGAACACACAGAAAGGCTTTGGTTTTGCTGACCAAACGCTGACTGATAAAGCTACCAAACACTGAGATCCATTCCAGGAAGTCCCGTATCTAACTAATAGGGGTCTCAGAAACAGCGTATAAAATTAAAAGAAAGAAATTATCAAAAAGAATCTTAGTACTGAGAAATCATGATGCTGAGATTAAAAGGGCTCATTTCCAACTAAATGAATTAAAAACAAAACCGCTCTAGATAGTCTTATGGTATTTTAGCATGCCAAAAATTAAAAGGACATAATTTGCAGAGAGGAAGAATAATAACCAAAAGGAATATAAGTTAAACTGACTTCTGACTTCTCATCAGCATCACAGTATGATAATAGAAGATGTGGGGGAAATGCCTTCAAAGGTCTGTGGACATATGATTTAAACCTGGAATTCTATGCTCAGCCAAATTATAAATCAAGGGTTAGAGCAAAATCTAGACATCTTATAGTTGATAAGACTCTGAAATGTTAACTTCTGTGCACAAGTTTTTAAACAAGAGCAAAATTCTAGCTTACCTGATAAATTTTCTACATCATGCAAAGCAAACATATTTAACCATTTTACTACTATGAATTCGTTTCCATGAACATGAAAAAGATAGAGCAGAGCAAGCTTTTACACTTATGTATGCTATTTAAAATAAATGTATTGTAGTACTTAGGTATTAAAAGAGGCTTCTCAGGTGGTGTTAGTGGCAAAGAACCCTCCTGACAATGCAGGAAACATAAGAGACATGGGTTCAATCCCTGGGTCAGGAAGATCCCCTGGAGAAGAAAATGGCAACCCACTCCAATATTTTTGCCTGGGAAATCCCATGGTCAGAGGAGCCTCAAGGGCTACAGTCCATGGGGCAGCAAAGAGTCAGACACTACTGAGTGAATTAGCATAAATATAAAAAAGAATTTTTTTTTAAAAGGTAGTATATGAATACAGCAGGATTGTGAAGATAGCACATGAATGACTGAAGTTTGGGAAACATTTTGGTAAAGCAAATGACTTCCAAATATATTTAGATTTTAAAAGAAAAGACTTAAAGAATGTTGCAGAGCCAAAAATAAGAACTCATCAGCTGCAGCAATGCCAAGGCAGAAGAGCCTGAGGACCATTATTTGCTGACCACCCCTTGAAGGTAGCTGAGTTTCCATTGCTAAGATTTTCATATCCATCACTTTATCCATGGAAGCCTCTGACTGTTTGGGGTCCTTAGGAAGCCTCTCCTACGGGGAAGAGAATGTGAGAACCGGTTGAACTGAGTGTTCTCATGTGCCCACAAGTTCCATTTCTCCCTATAAAGTAATGCATTTAGCAGTCGGATCCAAATGCCAGCATCTTTATTTTTGCTTCCTCCTATTTCCCTCTATTTTTTTTTTGTCAATCATTTAGATTGCATCCTTCTGTGTAATCTCAAGAATTTATCTAAATAATGCTAGTCACACATCTCGATTTCTTGAGCTATTCACAGTCCCCAGAGCCTGATCATCTATGAGGACAAGGACACAGTAGAGCTTTTGGTCCTAGCTTGCTGGTCTCATAGTCAGGGTTCTTGGTGCCACAAACAGACAGTAACTTTGAAGATTTAAGCAGAAAAGGAATTGAATGGAAGTATGTCAGTTCACAGAATGGTTAGGAAGGCTAGAGAGAAGCACATGGAGGAAACAGAAGAGGTAAAACAGAGCCAAGATGGTACCTCAGGAGAGTCTGTTCAAGATGCTGACACTGGCATTGTCACCACACATGCCCCCTACAGTTCCACTAGCCACACCTGGCCTCGACCCTCCATCAGAGACGTTGCCCAGAATATCTAAATCACCTGGACGTTTGCATTCTTCAGTGAAGACTCAAGCAGGTGTAGCTGGTAGCCTGAGCTACCTGTGATCTGGATAGAGAAGGAAACCTCAGGCCCTTTGGGCCCTGGTTTCCCTACTGAGATTCCCTGACACAGGAAGTATCACAGGCAAACATCAAGAAAGCCCAGGTCACTTGATTACCTTCTGAGGCTCCATCAGAGCAAACTTCTCATGCTCCTCTTTGTCATCACCTCATTGCTCTCATTAAGCTGAGCAGTTTACAAATGAAGATATTTATGTTGGATTAATTATATTTATATAATATATATTTTCTCTTTCTTTCAAAGTCAGACTTTAAACATAAGTTTCTCATTTAAAATTGTAGTGTCTTTTTATTTGTACTTCTAAATGAACCCGGACAAGGCGGAGGAGTCTTTCTTATTAAATTTTATTGGGACATAAGTTGCAAATTCCAAAAAAGGACAAATTCAGAGAGGCTAAATGTTCTAATGCAATTAACCACAAACAATGTAAGATGCTTACTTTGTGAATTCTTGAAGATTTTAAACTGTGATAGTACAAATCCACTGAACTGCTTAATTCAAGAACCCAATAGAGTTCTCTGGTAAATTCTGGTTTAAAAAAAAAATCTGTGAGGAAACAAGCACATCTTTCATAGTAATGTATGAAAGATGATGTCGTTATATATAAAAAATAATTAATGTCAACTGTTGATATTCTTTGTACTAAATTATATTCATAAGCAAGATTTTTATGTTTTATGGGGTCTGACTTCATACTGCTCTATTGCAATAACATTCCCAATGTTTACTTTAGTCTCCTTTACATTTACAACATCCTGGAGGGTGGTGGTGCTAAATTTAATTTGTCAACCTATGTTAATTTTACAAGGATCCAGATCAAACTGCTGTATAAACAAGAACTGCCTTGCAGAGGCTTTTTGGTGATTAAGCAGGAGAAGTTGCAGCTGAACTAAAAAATAAGCTGCCAGTGTATTTTTCATTTTTCCCCCTATAATTTTAATGGCTCAAATGGAAGAGCTGTTTTGCTTTAACAATAGCGTCCTTGTTAAAAGTCCTTTAAAAAGCTGTTACACCACCCTGAAGCCGTCTAATTAAACCATTAATATAACAAAGATACCACTAGTTGCTAAATCCAAAGACTACACTTCCATTTCACAGTAGAAATTAAAGGGGATTTTTTTTTTTCAACTTGTAGCTTGATTTCCATTTTAGAGAAAGCCTGCCTGTCCATTAGACTTTTTTTTTTTTGGCAGAGAAACATCATTAATCTGCAAGACTTACTACAATGGGATATTATTTTCCTCAACAGAGGCTGTTATTGAAACTGCATATTATCAAGCCAGCTGTCCGATTAAGTTTTTATTAAGGATTAGGGGGTTATATGAGTACCTAACAGCTGCACTAGCTACACTAAAACTGGGGTTCCCAAATCGTATGTGTCTTGGTATAAGGAATGAAAAGATATATTCTTTACCAATGCAGTGAGATATTAATATTTAAAGGGAAAATTAAATTAGAAATAAAACCTCATTCCTCTGAGTGCAAAGCATTATGTGAATACAAATGAAGAATTAACAAACATTAAAATGTTGCCCCTTCTCTTAGGGAGTCCACCATAGTCTTAGCAGGCATGAAAATTTTTGAAGCATTAAAATATAATTAAAGATTTATATAAAAGTTGGAGGGATTGAAGCAGTTAGTGCAAAAGAAACTGCTGAAAAATGCAAAGAGCTGCTGTGAAAAATCAAAGGCAAAAACAGATTAACAAGGGTCAGAAGCTGAAGAAGAGAGTTGGAGGAATTTATCAACAAAGACCTCTGAGAAAAGTCATCACGATTGTCTGAAGAGTGATCTGTTAAAGTTAGAAAAGACCTGGGAGATCACCTCCTACTCCAGTTCTTCTTAGACTAATCTGTTGAAAAGAATCAACCCCCTAATAATGAAATTCCTGGTCTTTTCCTCAACACTACTGAACCATGGAATATATGAGCCCTTTTATTTATATTTAAATAATTTTACATTTGCTCAGATGGACCAAGAGCTGTTTGTTTGTATTTTTGTCTATTTATTTGCTTGTTTTTAATATCTCAGTTGATAATTTTCAACTGGGAAGTCTGGCAAAAACTGTTCTAAGTCAATCTTGTGATCTCAGAATGCAAAACATTAAACAAATACCAAATGTAAAAAGAAAAAAAAGCAGGTGGAGATGAAGATGGTCTGTATGTGTGTGTATGGTGTGCGTAAGACAAATAGGAATCCCTCTGGGGTAAAACGAGAAGAGAAAACTTGTGCAAGGTCCAGGGCCAAAGAGTCCTGGCCCAGTGTCTTTCACATAACAGATGCTCAAAAAATACTTTGTACTGGCTGAATTAAAAATGAAGCAAAGAACAAAACAAGCTGTAACCCTCAAGCATTTCATGACCTATTTATTACCACCTTATGTTAAATTCATTTTGTAAAACCTCTGGTTGGAGACACAGACCATGAATCTCAAAGAGTCTCTTGTGGATTGTATAGCAAGACTGGCTCGAAACACTTGGTGCCTGGGAAACATTTAAACATCAAGGAGGTAAAGATATTTTGCTGCAACGAGGTAGAAAGTTGAAATTTGAGGAAAGAAGACTCTGAGCTGCATCTCGAAGAACATATCCAGATGATTATTAGATTGTGGTAGATTTTGCTAAAGCATGTGATAGAATGAATTACTCACAAAATAATTTTAAACTGGCTTAGAGGACCTTGAAGAAAATTACTTAAAACTAGTTCAAGTCCTCAGCAAACCGCAGAAACATAAACCACCATATGGGGGATAATTTCAGTGTGGCAGGGAGAAGCAGATGACCTAATGCCTCTCCTCCAGCCCCCATCCCCACCCCCTTGATGCCCTGGTTCTCTCTGCATTCCTCTAGTCAGTGAGAGTTTCTAAAGTTTAGTGTGTATACATGTATACGAAATTTTTAACCAAAGAATGCCTGTATTCATATCCTAATATATTCTAAAATTCTACCATCTTATTTTCCCACAGAATCCCCACTTTTTTAATACTGAATTTGTGAGACACATTAATAAGAAGTTCATTTACAAAACATATAGAAACAATAATGTTATGACAACAATAGTTTATTTCTTGACTTTTTGAGTATATGTATATTTTAAATACCAGAATCAGAGTTTACTAGAAACAGCAAAGTGTCATTAAATTCTTTTCTAACACTAGATTCCAAATACATTTTTTACTGTGGACATGGCTTGAGTAATCTATGCTGTGACATTTTTCATAGGATTGAATCCGTAGGGTGAGTGAGTGAGCAAATATGATAAAACCATGAAAGTGATTTTGTGATCTGCTAGACACCAGCAAGACAGATGGAACAACCTGTACTTTGTCAATGGGTCTTACCAATGTGGGGTCTAGGCCATCTTTAGCTTGTAAGCATCACTCAGGATGTAAGATGTAATGCTAGGGGTATGTCTCCTGAGTTCACAGTGAAGTTCAAGGAAGAAAGAAAAGAGAAAACTTACTGCTTTTCAGAGCTGTATGGAGTAAAAATGTGATTTTACATATCTATTTCTTATTATATATTTGTCTCCTGTATGAGTGTATGTAGGGTTTCCCTGGTAGCTGAGATGGCAAAGAATTTGACTGGCAATGCTAGAGACCCAGGTTTGATCCCTGGGTTGGGAAAATCCCCGGAGAAGGAAATCACAATGAGTGTACAATGCATGCATGCTCAGTCGTTCGTTATCCCCAACTCTTTGTGACCCCATGGACTGTAGCCTGCTAGGCTCCTCTGTCCATGGAATTTTTCAGGTGGAAAATCATAGTTCATAATCATAATTCATATATAGGCATATATATATACATACAAAGCTGGGCAAAGGGTAATAGAGTTTTGCCAAGAGAATGCACTGGTCATAGCAAACACCCTCTTCCAACAACACAAGAGAAGACTCTACACATGGACATCACCAGATGGTCAATACCAAAATCAGATTGATTATATTCATTACAGCCCAAGATGGAGAAGCTCTATACAGCAAAAACAAGACCAGGAACTGACAATGGCTCAGATCATGAACTCAGTTCAGTTCAGTCGCTCAGTCTTGTCCGACTCTTTATGACCCCATGAACCGTAGCACGCCAGGCCTCCCTCTCCATTACCAACTGCCAGAGTCCACCTACACCCATGTCCATTGAGTTGGTGACGCCATCCAACCATCCCATCCTCTGTTGTCCCCTTCTCCTGCCCTCAATCTTTCTCAGTATCAGGGTATTTTCAATGAGTCAGCTCTTCACATCAGGTGGCCAAAGGATTGGAGTTTCAGTTTCAACATCAGTCCTTCCAATGAACACCCAGGACTGATCTCCTTTAGGATGGACTGGTTGGATCTCCTTGCAGTTCAAGGGACTCTCAAGAGTCTTCTCCAACACCACAGTTCAAAAGCATCAATTCTTCGGTGCTCAGCTTCCTTTATAGTCCAACTCTCACATCCATACATGACTACAGAAAAAACCATAGCTTTGACTAGAGGAGTTAGATTTTTCTCTCTCCAAACCCGTTATTCAGAATTTTATGTTGAGGTAAAATATTTATTGTTGGTTCATAAGAGAAACATCATGCAATTTGTAATGTAAGGATCTTGAGGAGTAGAGAACTTGGAGTGTCTGTCAAACAGGGAAGGGCAGAGAAAGTCCCAGTTTTGGCATTCTCCCTTACTGAATTTACTCTGTAGCCATGACACAGTTGTAAGAGCATCTCAGGAAAGGCATTGCTAGGCAGACTCTCCACTTCCACTATGTCAGGGTTTAAACCCATAACACATCTTGCCTTCATCTGCATGTTGCTACCTTGGGCTCATGACTTAAATTCTTCAGCTTGTCTGCAGTGAATTAAAATAAGACCAGAGAGCAACACAAAGTGCTGAGCGAAACTCTTTTGAAACTCAAAAACGGTTTCTGGCAACAGAAACCATGCTCACATTTTTTAAATTCTTATTTTACCTTATTTGGAGATGTAAGAGGGACTCTGGAGACCCCTTCAACCAGAACTTAATGTTAGTAACTCTTTGTTGAGATAAAAGAAAATGTCCTTCTATCCCAAAGATGCTATATGCAGGTCACATCAATAACTATGGTTTCCATTTTCTGGCAAGGTCAAACAGAATTTCCCACTATTTTTTCAATTAGGAAAAGTAGCATCTCAGATAACAAGAAGGGCTTTTGTAACAATCTAGTAAAGAAAGATAGAGCTAAGTTGTGTCTGACTCTTGCGACCCTATGGACTGAGCCTGCCAGGTTCCTCTGTTCATGGGATTCTCCAGGCAAGAATATTGGAGTGGATTGCCGTTTCCTTCTCCAAACAATCTAGCAAACTCGGAGTTAATTTTATTGGTAGACTTGTATTGGACTGGAGACCCATCTCACACCAGTCTCAGGAGAAGGAACTATAGGGAAGAAAACCTATCCTATTTTCTTGTTTCTGGGATGTGTATTCAATTTTAGGTTTCCCACTGAGAGCAGTGGGACCAGTGATCCTGGGAAGCAGACAAGTCTGAGTCAGAGCTTGTACTAAACAACTGAAGCAATGATTTTCCCCATCTTCAGCTTTAGTTGCTTCACTCTCTGTCACCAATTCTAGGCAGGGTGGGGAGGAGAGGGAGGACCAGACGCCCCTTGGCTTCTATGTAGCTGCACTATTCAGAACCTTCAGGAATAAGCAGATTTGGAGACTCAACCCCAATTTGCAATCTTTCAATTCAACCTAGAACCACAGTTTTATTACAGCTTATTTTTTGCTTCTGGTATGATGGTAACTTGAAGTTAATCATCCAGACTGGAAAATGAGCAAGTGGTTCTAAAAACAGAGGAGGCAATGTTGCACATGGGAGGGGATAAAGCTCAAAGTCTCCTCATGGACATTGATTCAGAAAGGAATGGACCCTGTTGCTGTAATTTTTCACACATGATGGGATGCGAGCAAATCCTTCATCCTAAAAAGGACAGAAACCCAGAAGGGAATGACTGGGGAGAGTGAGTCACTAGCAGCTGTTAAGAATCAGAGACCTCTAGTCCTGATTTAACTCTCTCCTTTATCTGCCCCAGAGGCCAGTGGCTCTCAGACTTTAGCTGTATCAGAATCAGCTTGTGGGGCTGTTAAAACATGCATTGCTGAGCCCCACCCTCAGGGTTTCCAATTCAGCACATCTGGGCAGGGGCAGACAATTTACATTTCCTGCCAGTTTCCTGGTGATGTAGATGCTGCTGGTTAGGGATGCTGAACAACCATAAGAAGCACTGCTGGAGGTAATACCCATTTCAGAATTTAGCTCAAGGAACCAAGACCAGTTTATATTCCTGGAAACCCAATCCAACATTTCTTTAAAATAGGGCTTCCATGTTAACCTGAAAGGGGCACTGCTAAAAAACAGGATGGGGGGTGGGGGATAGCACTGATCAACATAACACACTATCAATCAAGTGATGTCCCTATTGCTGCCGCAAGATTTAACTTGGGACCAACAGTGTGGGCCAAGGTTGGCCTTTTCTTGGGAGGCAAATAGGTGTCAGTTCATAGGTGACAGACTAACATTTGAGACTCAAGTTCACCACTTAAAGTTATGGGCTTGTTCAAATCAGTCTTTAGCTTTTCTAAACTGTAGTTTCCTCAGGTACAAATTTACAAAAAATAATATCACTGATCTCATCAAGTTGAGAAAATTAAATGAGATAATGTTTAGAAAGCTTTAACACAGTGGTTCATGCATTATAAGGCTTCAATAATCACTAGTGTAAGTATTGCTTAATAATACTATAACTAGCCTTATCATACCACTATTCATACCATTTTTACTACTCCCAACAAATTTTGAGGTGTTTGTCTCATTTTCAGATATTGGAAACCAAGTTACTGAGAAATTAACTCTCTTTCATTTTAGGGAGCTCTGTGAAGTAGGTTCTGTGATGCAGCTGGGATCATCATCACTCTAATCCCAGACTTCTGAGTGAGATCCAATCCAGACCCTCTGGACAGCCCTCCCCGAGAACCTGGACACACTTCTTGGAATTAAAGGAGGAGGCATTATTTCTTCAGGCCCTCCTGGAGTCTCTCTCTGCCTTTTTTGGCCCACATACCACTGTATGTAGTTTGTGTCTGAAATGGAAAATTTCTGTAACACAATACCCAGCTCTGATCCCCACAGACTCTCAAGTCTCTCTCTCTCTCTCTTTTTTTTTTCTTTTGGTTTCGGTTAAAATATGACTTCATGTGCAAAAAAGAAGCCTCACTTCCCAGTGCTCTCAGCAGACTCATAAGCATCGCAGATTCAAAACCCTCTATTTGTAAGAATTCTAGAGAATTGATTTTACTTTTCTGAAAAAGGAGAGACATCCATCTCCATGACAAGAGTAGAGGGAAAATTAAAACTACCTACTCTTTGGATGCAGGATGTGTCACTCATGAGCCCATCTTCTTCTCCTGCACCCCTCCCATGGGTGCCTCCCCCCCAGGAAAGGCAGGAGAGCAGAGCTGCCCTTGGCTCTAAGACCTTGCCTATAACTGGGTGTGTTGTCCAAACAGGCAATGAAAACCAAGGACTTCGAGACTTCTCTCATTGACTCACTAGTGCTTTTCTCTCCTAGAGTGTCATCTCTTCTTCAGAAACTCTGCCTAATGCAAGCCTAGACCAGTCTAAACAGGACAATAGGTTTTCTGATAAGTCCCTGAATGACTTACCTCTTTGACAACCTACTCTAGTCTCCAATGGCCTGCACAGGCTCTGGAGCCCAACCTTCTGGCTTGGATTCCCAGATCTTCCCCTTACCAGTGACCTGGGCGACTTTGGGCCAGTGTCTCAACCTCTCCATGTCTTCCTCATCCATAAATGGGGCTCAGCTCTATATTGTAAGCTTTAACAAGGGATTAGTTATTAGATAAATTATAAAGTGTTAGGACAGTTCCTAGCGCACAGTGAACTCCACATATGTTGCTATCATTACCGTCACTATTTCTACTGCCAGTAAACAAACAATTATGGCTATATTTGCTCAAGAAAACATAATGCCTAAATAGGAAGGAGTTTGGTGTTCTGGTAACAGCACAACTTTGGAATCAGACAAATCTTATTTGACCACTAACATTACTACTTAGCTTGTGCGATCTTGGGCAAGTTATAAACATCTTGGAAATCCAATTTTCTGTTTATAAAATAGAGATGGATAATAACACCTACCTCGAAGGGTTACTGAGAGGATTCAATGAAGTCATGTTTGGGAAGCTCTTGGCCATTGGTTGGTATCCAGGAAATAGCAGTTTTTTAAAATGGTAAACTGGTCACATGGAAACTGAAATCCATTAACTCCTGAAACCAGTTGCAACCACCCTACTCCATACAACTGACCAAAATAACTCCAACAGCTAAGAGTTTTTCTATATAATATATAAAGTCAAAGAATGTAGAGTAAAATAATCTTCTGTACATTTTTCTGTGTCTGGCAGTAAACTTGGTTAGCTGTCTGGACTTAGAAATTACTCATTACTCCCAACTGCAACCTAGCCTCTCTTCTTTATCAATCCCAATTTTGTCCTTGCTTCCCAGGTAGCTCAGTGGTAAAGAATCCACCTGCAATGCCAGAGACGCAGGAGATGTGGGTTCAGTCCCTGGGTCAGAAAGATCCCCTAGAGAAGAGAATGGCAACTCACTCCAGTATTCTTGCCTGGAAAATCCTATGGACAGAGGAGCCTGATGGACAGCTATAGTCCATGGGGTCACAAAGAGCTGGACCCAACTGAGCGCATACACATACACACAGGTTGATATGGAATTTTGCCAGGTTTTCTAAGGGCATCATGATGAAAGTACTCCACAACCCTCAGATTTCAACCTCCAAATATTAACTTCTGTGAGTTGAAATGCACGGTAGCATTGTTCAATTCCAGGGGGTGCTACTCCTACCACAGTGTGTTAAAACTGTGCTCCAAGGACTCCTTTAACAGGGAATACAACAGAATGGACACCTCCCAGAGTTGTGCAACAAGACAACTGGGATCCCAAAGAACAGGAAATAAGGCCCACTTGCTCAGACTTGAACTCTAACTCCCTTTACTTTTCATGAGTCAGATTCAGTCTTCCAAGCCTTAAATTGTCCTTGTTGTGTGAGAACGTGTTAATCCCTGGGTGATATAATCCAGAGGAGGACTTGCAGAATCACTGACTGAAAAGCCTACACAGGTCATCAAACCAACACCCTCCAGTGTCCAGGGGAACGAGCCAGAGGATGGAGGAAACGCGCAGGCACAAAGCATCCTCGCCCCTGGCTCCCTCCACCAGCACCTGTGCGTGAAGTGCCCTAAATTGACCAATGGATTACCTGAAGTGGTCGGAGAAAACAGTGATGCTGGCGCTCAAGGTGCAGTGAGGAAAAATCCGGATGAATCCAAACACCAGTGAAGGAAGATAATGGGAAGTCATGGCTCCAGGAACCCTAATAAAGTGGCTGCTTTCATGCTTTTATACTTTGCCTTCCCCTACCTTATTTACTTCTTCCACAATAGTATTACAGACAGAGCTCTTTAGAGCTAAAAGTCATCCACAAAATAATCTGGTCCTAAAGCCCTCACTCTTCAAGTGAGAAAATGAGTCCCAGACATCAGGTAGTACCAATCATCCAGGAAAGACGATTGATCTAGAAATCACTTAATGCCTTCAGCTGCCTTTAGAAGAAGAAAGAAATGTATTCAGGTTGGAGTAAGTGGTTTTGTAACCTCTGTTATATAGATAAAGAAGCTAAGACTCAAAAGTAAGTGATGATGCATCTTCTTTCATGCTTCTTAAATCTCTCTGCTGGGTTAAAAATCCATGGAGGCATTAGGACTTGTGCTGACCAGAGCCAGTTCCCCAAGCATTGAAGCCAGTAGGTGGGTGGGAAGACATGGACCTACCTGTTGAGTCTTGAGGGAGAAAGGATCCCATCTCTGATCAGTCATTTAGAATCCACTTAAAATTTCATTGTTTCTTTTTCTGCAAACACACACACACACATACACACACACACACACTGCAAGTGGAAAGAGCAGAAGTCTAGAGCCAGAACACCAGACTTTTAAATTTAATACCTGTGCCATCTTTCTCAAATTCAAATTTTCTTCTTCTATAAATTAAGGATTATTATATTATCTTTCTCATGACATTGACATGATCAAGCAAAATAATTAAACATAACTATTTTGTAAACCATGAAGCAGTGATTCTTAAATAATTTGGTTCAAAAACCTTCTTAAAGTGTTGATGAATGCTAAAGACCCTCACCAAAATTCCCACATGTAAATACAGAATTTTGCATGTAATTTCAGAGGGCTCACAGAGCCTCTAAAGTGCCCCACTTAACATCTGCCCTAAAAATGCTTGTGAAATGTGGAATATGCTAGCCTGGACAAATGCAGCATTTTCCCAACTTGGCATAAACTAGGACAAGGCATTCATTTATTTGGCAAACCCATACTGGGTTCTTACTAGGCACTAGGGGCTGCAGGGGCACAGATATCCTTGGAGTATTAAAGCAAAAACATCCCTTCAGTACATTGTATCAACTAAGAAAGTCACCTCACTAAGGCATCTGGTCTCAAAGTCCCTGTTTGGTTATTCTGGTCAGATTGAGAATAGTGGTCACCTTGATTTGAGATAGGGAATCACAAACAAAAAGTCAAGAGACTTTTATTTCTAAAGCATTTTTTAAATGAAGCATAGCTGATTTACAATATCATATTAGTTTCAGGTGTACAGCTTGGTGATTTATATATAGTATATATATTCTTTTTCAGATTCTTTTCCCTGATAGGTTATTATAAAATATTGCAGGTAATTCATTGTATTATACACAGGGAATTTTCCCCATGTCTATGAAGGTGTGATTTTACTCAGGACGTGATGCACCAAAGGATTTATGTGCAGACAAGTGGAGGAAAGCTGTGTTCAGCTTGGGATAAAGTACAATTCTTCATACTTCTGGTCTCATAGTCTGAACCCCTCATGCCAGTGAAAGGGTATCTGTAAAAATTTGCTATTTTTCCACATTCACCTCTTGTAGATTGTTGCTACTAAATCAGCAAATCAAATATTACTGGTGATATAACTCAAGATCGAAAACAGGCATTTTCACTATGAGCAGAGGGTTTTTGTTTTTTGTTTGTTTTGTTCTAAATTCTTGCAGTCAAGGGTTTTAATCACTCTACCATTTTATAGTTGGTGAAACATAAAAAACTTACTTTCCTTATCTGAAAATGTGACTTCATTTTGATGATCAAGTTATTTGATGGCTTGATGATAACTGTGACTTCATTTAGTTGTTGTCATATTAAATGAGATGCAAATTGCCCAGAACTATGCCTGGCACAGTGAAAGCTCAGGAAATGGTAGCCATTATGATTATCATTGATCCCATTCTCAATAGCTATATCCTTAGCTATTGTCACAGGTCCATTGCATTTACCAGCAATGGGAAATATTTGTTTTGTTGTAGCTACTATTCTCCAGAATATCATTTTTCACAATGCGGCCACCAATTTGTCTGTAGAGATTTTAATTTTTGTAATGAATGAGAAAAGCTGACTTATTTGAAAAGACCCTGATGCTGGGAAAGATTGAGGGCAGGAGGAGAAGGGGAGGACAGAGGATGAGATGGTTGGATGGCATCACCAACTCAATGGACATGAGTCTGGGTAAACTCCGGGACTTGGTGATGGACAGGGAGGCCCAGTGTGCTGCTGTTCATGGGGTCGCAAAGAGTCGGACACAACTGAGCCACTGAACTGAACTGAACTGAATGAATTAGGCTTGATTTTCAAAGTTCCAGATTGACAGGTATGTGACTTGAGTTTCATAGGGGAAGCAAGTGGAATTTACAAAGAACTGGTGGGATGCGCTAAAGAGTGAGGTGTTGTGTGTTAGTCTTTCGGTCGTGTTCTATTCTGTGTGGTCCCATAGACTGTATCCCACTAGGCACCTCTACCTATGGAATTCTCCAGGCAAGAATACTGGAGTGGGTAACCACTTCCTTCTTCAGGGAATCTTCCTGACCCAGGGATTGAACCTAGATCTCCTGCCCTGCAGGCAGATACTTTACCATCTGAGATACCAGGGAAGCCCCAAAGGGTGAGAATTGGAAGGTAAATTAGAAAAGGAGAATCAGAAAGAGAGATAACTGATCTGATGGGGAGTGCCCAAAAGAAGATTAGGAAAAAACAAGAGCAGGCAGCAGCAAGTGAATACACTTTTCCCTTATAGAAAGGACTTAAGAAATAAATTTTTACTAATCTGAGTAACATACAGGCAAGTTATATCATTCAGTTTTAGGGGATTATGACTGGAAACTGGGTTTCAGGAATACAACAGAGTTTTTGCGGGGCAGAATTACAAAGTGATGACTTTTGTTGAGGAGAACTAAGAGATTTTAACATAAAATCTGGTTAAGGGGGAGAAATTGGGGGAAAGGATAGTTAGGGAGTTGGGGATGGCCATGTTCACACTGCTACATTCAAAATGGATAATCAACAAGGACCTACTGTATGCACAGGGAACACTGCTCAATATTGTGTAACAACCTAAATGGGGAAATGATTTGAAAAAGAATAGATACATGTATAACTGAATAATTTTGCTCTATGCCTGAAACTATCACAAGGTTGTTAATCAACTATGCTCCAATATAAAATAAACAGTTTTTTAAAAAGCCAATCCTGTTGAGTAAACTTGAGTTCAACAGCTAAGTTACCTATGTGTATATATAGTTTGTAACGCATGTTTTTCTGCATTGAAGTCAAATTATTATTTTCTGTAAACAGCAGACTAAGCTTATGATGCATTTGTAGAGAAAGACGGTGTGAGAGGCAGTTGGTGAGAGTCTGGTGCTAAAAAGATGACCTGAAGAGGACTCTTCCCTTTCTTAGACTAACGGCTACCCCATGAATGAAAACAATGGAGCTCACCAGCCACAAGAATTCAGGGACAGTAGAGGAGATCTGGAGAGCGGCATGTCTACCCATCAGCTAGCCAGTCAGTCCCTTACCGACACCCTCTGATCTGGCCACGAATACATGAATCACTACCACAGCAATGTTAAGGGACCCTTGCTGAATAAAGGTCCTTACAAGTGCTGGGGATTTAAATGTCTTCCTGCAAACCTTCATCACTCCAAACCACCTATATTCCTCGAGTTTGCTCTGCCTTGCCAGCTTCTTTTGCATTGTTGAGCTGGACCTACGTGCAGAGATCCTCAGAGACAATGCTCAGATTCACGTCTGGAATGCTTCAGCATTCCATCCAACTAACTCCCACTCTCATATTTGCCAGAGGAAGAGATTCACAAAACGCCTGAGGAGCCCTCTGACTGCTGATGAGCAATATCTTGAGTCTTTAATTATGGACCTATGAAAACAATGCCTTCAGTGAATGGCTGCCTCCCTTTCACCTCTGACCCGCGCGGTCAGACATGCAGCCGTGAGTGTTGGCAGATGGAAATTGTTAGTGAAGAGCCAATGCACCAGGACGGTTACTTATGACCTAAGGGCAGCATTCATCATGTCCCTGTGGGCTTGACTTTTGCTTAGTGAGTAAGTGACCTCAGTATTGTGTGTGAAACCCTGTGTGTTTGGATGCACTTGCCCTCTAGGAGAGAGAGAGATGTATTCCCTTTAAGTTCCTTTAAGCACCTAGGTCAAAAGGAGGATGGGGAAGCCAGCCCAAATTATTAGAGCCTGGTGGTATGGTAGGAAATCCAAAGTCCAAATAAACATTTTCCCTTCAGTCCAAAGCCTTCCTTTGTCAGACTCCATCCTCTCCCTGTATTACAACACCCCAGAGATTATAAGGACAAACTCTTTTGCCTCACAAGCCACTGCCCAATTTCATCATCTGTTTTTATCCCAATCTGAATATTTTGTAGCTTTCAATCAAGCTTTTGTTGGAGTCTCATCAATATATTCCCAAATAACAGAGCCAAAGGGCTGATGGCATGCCAAAGCACGTACAAGCAGGTTCAAGAGACAGGGATGTTAGAGAACTGGCTTCCTCATGTCCGAGATGTTCCAGGTTGACAAGGGCACCTGTGAAAATTGTATACACACTCCTAGGACTGGGGGTGTGCCTCACTGTCTATAACCTGTTGCTTTAGAAAGTTTCCCATCAATCCTCTGTGTTTTGTTCCCATCTAGAAGCTGTATGATCTTTAGCTTCTCTGTTCAGTGTTTGGGCAGATGGGTGAGAATTGATGAAACACAGATGGTTTAGCGAGACAGAGATTAAGAATCCTGCTGGGCTGAGTATATTTGGTGATTGCCACGGTATCTCAGCATTCAAAGATAAATTCACCCATAAAAATCTATTGTTGAATTTTACTTAGTTTATCTTTTAGCCTCTCATATAATTTCACAAAATGTACTTCATTTTCCAATACGCATATGTAGTATTTTAGAGAAAGAAGCAGAATCATCAATTCATAAATGGAAAACTGAGGTAATGAGAAGGACAGGCCAGAGACACAGGCTGAAAATCACTGGTTGTGGCCAGAGGCCCACGTTTCCCTCAGCAGAAGGTGCTTCCTCTGGAAAAGGTTCCCATTACATCATCAGTGTGTTTTTCCAGATAGCAGGCTCCTTTGGGATGTAGAAATTCCGTCTGGGAAAGCATTTATCACCTCTCAGCAAGTATTTAGATCTTTGTTTGCTCATTACTTTTTCTCTGATTTTCTCAGTGTGCATATATGTGTAGGTAACATTTTCCTCAGTGAGTACCAATTAGCAAGACTTTGTGAATTTAGTTTGACACTTATTTGTTATTATTTTTAATGCAAATATAAAATGGCTGTCCTCTGAGACTTTGTGAGTCTCACACTATATTTTCTTTCCATAAATAACAAATCTTTTGGCTCAGGCACACCACACACACACACACACAAGCGCACACTCACACATACACATCAGGTTATAAGACCAAGACTAAAGGAACACATTTAGAAAAATGCTTTAGCAATGGTCACCAACTTTTTGGTACCAGGGACTGGTTTCATGGAAGACAATTTTTCCCTGGGGCAGGGGTTAGAGAAGTGATGATTTCAGGATGATTCAAGCACATTACATTTATCATGTACTTTATTTCTATTATTATTACATAGGCTTCACCTCAGATCATCAGGCATTAAATCCCAGAGGTTGGGGACTCTGCTGTAGAATGTACAAAATAATTTAGCTTCTGCTATTCTAGAACTACAATGAAAGGGCTCACGTTACTGTACCCATTTAAAGAGTGGAAAAACTTATTCAGAGATATGAAGTGACTTGCCAACATTACATGGTTCATATATCATACAGATGGGATTGGAAACCAAAAGTGAAAATCTGACATCTCAGTGCCATAAGCCTCTTCCTAGAAGATGAGCAGAGAGAAGCAGTGATAAAAATCCTAGTCCCCATGGTCTAGTCATGGATCTGATGGCCCAAAATCTATGATATTATTATTGTTATTGTTCAAAAGGAGACCGGTCAGAAGAAAGTGTTTTTCACTGTGATATTGGAAAGTTCTATAAGTTGCATTTTTGAAAGGATTTAGTTATGTTTCTGATATATTTTTTTAAATAAATTATCTTTATACTTTTTGAGATAAAATAATTTTTTTAAGGGGAAAAGAGAAGGAGTAGAAGGAAGAAAAGAGGGAGAAAAGAAAAACCCTTGAAAGGATGTAGCATCTAAATGACAAAGGCTACATGTTTCTGTGACTGTGGGTTCACTCCGAAAGCTGGTGGGCTTTTTACAGCTCTGTTCCCTGGGCTGATAAATGACAAGATCAGCCTGGTCTCTCTAGACACTGAGAATGACATGCTTCTTACAAAGTTTGTGCCAGGGACCCAGCCAAGCCTAAACTCTCTTTTTCATTTGCGTTAGCATTTTTCTTGGTTCAAGTTCACAGGTAAAAGTTCCCCCAAGAGAATATTCAAGGTGGCTTTCTTCGTCAAAGGGCTCACCTCCTCCCTGAAAACTAATCTGTTTGCTTTGTATGTCCACATGCTTCAGGGAAAGGGAGGGTTTCATAAATGAAACACCTCCCAGACCACCTCCCTCATGCTCTCTTCAGAGGCCCCACAGCTCTGTCTCCTGAAAGAGGGCTGGGGTGTGTGAGGAATGTAGTTTGGGTTTTCTCCACAGAGAGATGAGGCCAAAAACCCCTCCTCTATCCACTCCCACTCCTGCAAATCAAACACTTCTGATTCCCAGAGTATTTTCCCTAGGTTTAAGCATTGAAGCAAACAATGCAGCAAACAGGTAAGAAGCTACATTTTTTGCTGCAAGAGTTGAATTTGTAAAGTTCTGAGAAGAATCCTTGGTGAAGGAGACCAAGGAAATTCAATGGTCTTGACAATGTCATTCAAAGTACAGTCTGAGAACTACTTTTAGCAGGATCACCTACAAAACTTGTTAACAAAAATTAACAAGATTTCCCAGGCTCTGCTCCAAAGCAACATAATCAAAAATTCTTGGAGTGGGAGCTCAGGAACCTCATTTTTACCAAGTTTCCAGTTGCCTTCAATGAACATTAAAGTACGAGGACCCTTCATGACCCAAATGTACATGAGAACAGCCAAGAGTGTTGGAGGGTCCCTTAAAGTCAGAGAAAGTCAGCCTTGCAAGAAAGTTGGATTTTAGGTAGGATTTTCCTTGACTCCTGAGATCTCTATGAAGTGTGTTTCTGTACCTTTGTGTTGTTTTCTGCCACAGTTGGAATATCATCTGGCCATTGGATTGCCGTGATTAGTTTATTTGAATTTGTCTTTCAGGCAGAGACAGTAACTTATTATCTTTATGTGTTTATATATCATTTGCTTGGCAGAATGCCTGCTTAATAAGCTTTTGTGGATTAAACAAATAAACTTAATTGCTTTACCCATCAGGAAATTAGCAAACAAAGGGTTTATGCTTATTTTCAATAAGTTATTGAGATATATTACAGAACAGATTTTATAACAGGCCAAGTCTAGTTGGACTTTTAGCTTTATTCCTAATATCCCATAGCTGATGCTGCCACCAACATCTCTTGAGTTAGAAACCTGTTTACGTACCACCCTTTCCCTTCCTACTCCTCACTGGAAAAGCTATGCTGATATTGGGTGGCTAAAAGGAGCCAAACTGGCTTACCTAGAGAAAAAGTTGCCAGTGGCATTTAGCTTATGTATACCGTCATCCCTAAGTATCCTCAGAAGGACTGGTTCCAAGTTCCCCTCAGACACCAGAATCCATGGATGCTCAAGTTCCTTTTTTAAAACGGTATAGTATTTGCACATAACCCACACACATCACCCACACATATTCTCTTATATATGTTAAATCATCTCTGGATTAGTTATCACACCTAGTACAATGTAAAAACTACATAAATAGTTGCTGGTGTGCAGCAAATTCAAGTTTGCTTTTTGAAACTTTCTAGAATTCTTTCAAGTATTTTTGACACAGGGTTGTTTGAGTCCACAGATATGGAGGGCCAAATGTATTCAGCACAAAAGAGACCCTTCCATTTAGCCAAGGTCTAGGAACACCTGCCCGGTGGCACCTGACACGAGACAGTGCACCCCTGTGCAAGTCGTTGCTCCAAATGCACAGGCACTACAGAGCCGGCAGAGAAGAGAAAGCGCGTGCCTGGGAGCGTGATTCCATTGCTGACTGTCCTCCTTTCCTGCCGAGTGCTCTCAGAGCTCTCAGGTAGCATCTGTGAGAGGCTGAGTTATCTGGGTGCTGGGCTGCAGGAATGCATTTCCCACCAGGTATTTCTCTAAACACGCTACTTGGTTACAGAGTTACCCTCTGACTAGTAACTCTTGAGGGCTGGTTAGGTGTTTAAAGAAATTGATAAAGTCAGAAAGAAACAAATAAATTTAATCATAAGTTCTGGGGCTAATCAACACTCCAGCTCCAGAAAACTGATGGCAATCAGATAGGAAAATGCTGAGGATAAAAGCGCTGAGTGGCTTGGCACATCTGGTTTGAGATGTGCCGACTGAAGAAGTGCCAGGACTAGAAATGTGAGAAGAAATACCGGGTCCTGTGAAGGGGCACTGCTGTGGGGTTTGGGGTATTTTTCATGGCTTTTTTCCTGTTTTCATCCTTTAAAGAAAGCTGAAATAAATAATTTTAGTCATGTGTCTATCCAAGCTCTGTCACATTCTTTATCATGTTAACTTCTTTTTATTTCAAAGAATATTCAATTTACTAGGCCCAAACTTCATAGTGTTTTTAATTTAAACAGAAAATCTTGCCAAACCTAGCCCTAAGAGAAATATTTTCTTTATCCGGCTCTTTTATCAACTCCAAAGCTTGGGTGTGGTTTCATTCCCCAGTTTGCCTTCCCTCTGTGCTGCTGGGAAACCAAACACTATAGCCACGAACCGGAAAAATACTCTTCATGGATTGGCTTCCACCTACATCTGATGTGAGAGACATGGCATCAGGAACGAGCTGCAGAAACAGGGGGACCAAATTAAAAGTTATGTTTAATAATGTTATGTGAGATAGAAGGAAAAATGCAAAGGCTTTATCGTAAGAATTCTCAATAATGATGATAATTAGAGCTATCAGTTATTGAGCACTGACTATTACAGAGCACTGCTCTGATAAGTTTAGAGGTGAGATCTACCATTCTTCCAATAACCTTATCAGTAGATATCACCATCATTTATAATGAAAACAAAGAGCAGACAGATCAAAGGGAAATGACTTGACCTATCCTTTGCCAATGGAGAAGGAAATGGCAACCCTCTCCAGTATTCTTGACTAGAGAATCCTGTGGACAGAGGAGCCTGGTGGGCTGCCGTCTATGGGATTGCACAGAGTTAGACACGACTGAAGCAATTTAGCAGCAGTAGCAGCATACTTTACAAAATACATGGTTGGTTCACACCCTTAGAAAACAAGCATTGAGAACTCTGGTCTAATCTATTTAGTCAAGACAATTTTCGCCTATATACTCTCTATATTAAAAAGGTGAATAACCACAGAAGAAAATCATAGAAGGGCATGTAGATGATAATTTGGAAAGATTAATGAGTCACAAAGTAAGAGTGGGAAGATGCAGAGTATGGATGCTGAAAGTGTGATCTGAATTTGATACAACTCAAAGCACTCTGATAGCAGAGAAGGTGTTAGAAAAGGAGTTTGGAAACCCTAACATGATAGCTAATCCAGACTTTTGGCAGCCTCATCCAGATCATCTTTTAATTGTACATTTTTTAACAATTATGCAATTCATGTACATGGAATCTGGTTTATTTGGGATGTTACATAAGGAGAATAGAATGGCCAAGAAATGTAATTATAGAGGATATAATGAAACTTTGGCATGAAATTTAACTCAGAGAACAATTATTTTAGATTTGTTTTTCTGTGTATATAATTAGAAGAATTAGTATATTTTTCTACAATTGCATTTACATTTACACCTTGTTATTAAATTAATGAGAACTCAGAATGTACACTGAGTTTATGGAAATGATACTAATGTCTCAATTGAAGTATTTAAGTTTTCCTCATTGCTTTGCTATACCCTGAAGAGCTGCTAATGGAAGCTTTGGGACAAATTTAGCTCTTTTTCAGAGAAGTTGAGCTCCTCTGCAGCAATGCCAAAGGCAAGAGATCCCTAAGCATAGCGTACAACATAGAGCAAGCCCCTGGACTGATGCTTATGAATAACTGGAATGAGAAATCCTGATGACTGCTATTTGAGAAGGTGCTCTTAAAGAACTGTGTGTGTGTGTGTGCGCTCAGTCACTCAGCTGTGTCTGACTCTTTGTGACCCCATATACTGTAGCGCCTCAGGCTAGGCCCTATTTAACTGTGGACTGGGAAATTACCTATATACTTGGAGTATACAGGATCTGGGCAAGAATCTCCTTTATTATGTAAACTTTCCTGAGTCCTCTTATTCTAAGCATCAGTTCAGTTCAGTTGCTCAGTTGTGTCCGACTCTTTGCAGCCCCATGGACAGCATGCCAGGCCTTCCTGTCCATCCCACCAACTCCTGAAGCCTGCTCAGACTCACTTCCATCAAGTCGGTGATGCCATCCAACCATCTCATCCTCTGTTGTCTCTTTCTTCTCCTGCCTTCAATCTTTCCCAGCATCAGGGTCTTTTCCAATGAGTCAGCTCTTTGCATCAGGTGGCCAAAGTATTGGAATTTCAGCTTCAGCATCAGTCCTTCCAATGAATATTCAGGACTGATCTCCTTTAGGATGGACTGGTTGGATCTCCTTGCAGTCCAAGGAACTCTCAAGAGTCTTCTCCAACAGCACAGTTCAAAAGCATCAATTCTGCTGCATTCAGCTTTCTTTATGGTCCAACTCTCACATACATATATGACTATTGGAAAAACCATAGCTTTGACTAGATGGACCTTTGTTGGCAAAGTATTATCTCTGCTTTTTAATATATTGTCTAGGTTTGTCATAACTTTTCTCCAGGGAGCAATTCTAAGTGTCTCTTTGTCATTTAAGTGGAACTTGGTGGGGGGGGGGGGCGTGCAGGGAGGAGGGGGGGGGGGGGGGGGGGGGGGGGGGAGGAAGATAGGAAAACAGTTAGTAACATGCAAAGGGCAACATTTCAATTTATATGGAAAGTCCCTTTGTACTCTTGCAACATATTTCCAAAGTATTTATGGTTTATGGGCTCTGGTGTCTATTTTATAAACCAAATATTAATTCACTATGTAGTCCATGAGGTCCAAACAATTCCTACAATTATCCCTCATTCTCCAAGTTGATCCAGTGGGGATCTCTCACAGTATTCCAAAAATGTCCAGCTTCCTGGAGGTAAATCTTTCTTCACCAAAATACTAGATCAACTGCACCCTCCCTATCTTAGAAAAAATGTGAAGAAAGGGATCTGTAATGGATAAGCTTGGATGTAAAGCTCTAAGACTCTAGGCCAGCATAAGAATACAAAGTAAGCACAGTTCACCCTTGAAGTTCCCAGTCTTCATCTCATAGTGCTGGGGCAGTTCAATAATATGCATTGCCTTTAGATTTGGCAATTGACCTAGAGGCAGTGGTAATTGTCCTGGTCTGAGTGCAGGTTGGAAAAGAATTTCCAGACCTGAGGCAGAATGAAAGGAGAATAAAGTTTATTGGAGTAGGAGACGCTGTTAGAACAGCAGGCCAGCTCAAGTGAGAGTGGAACTCTTTTGCAGGCTAGTAGACAATTTTTGTAGGGCTTCCCCAGTAGCTCAGCTGGTAAAGAATCTGCCTGCAACGCAGGAGACCTGGGTTCGATCCCTGGAGAAGGGAAAGGCTACCCACTCCAGTATTCTGGGCTGGAGAATTCCATGGACTGAATAGTCCGTGGGGTCACAAAGAGTCGGACACAATTGAGTGACTTTCACTTTCACTCCCACACTAGAATGGTATGTAGGAACGATAGAATGTGTATACATATTTTCTTAGAGACAAGGGATTTAAAAGTGATGGAGAAAGAAATTAAAATTTTCCTGAAGTATGAAGCGACATGGTTTTGGGTATTCTGGCCTGGAGTATTCCATAGACTATATAGTCCATGAGGTCCAGTGAATCGAACACCACTGAACGACTTTCAGACAGTTTTTATAACCTCAAGATAGTGAAAATTCCTCCTGGAATGGTGACATTAGGTGATTGGTTAGGATGCTATAGGGTGGGTAATAGGGTGGGTTTTTAACTAAAAAAGGGTCAGGAAACTGATGGGTTTGAATCTGGAGGCTCATGGAAATGGTTGTTATGGGGTTTAATCAGCTCCAGAGATTTTTGCCCTGTGACCTTGGTACAGGGCTCCCCACCTGCAACTTTGGAATAGAGCTCCTGAGTAATTATTATGCTTGTTCCTTTCCAGTCTTTCTCAGGAAGAAAAGATAGAAATACATTCTGTCCAAAGATGCTTAGGCTGAACACATTTAAGTACAGGCACACCTTGGAGATACTGTGTTCTGCTCCAGACTAACACAATAAACTGGCACCACAAAGTGAATATCTCAATAAAATAAGTCACACAAATTTCTTGATTTCCCAGTGCATACAAAAGTGGTTTACACTATACTACAGTCTATTAAGTGTTCAATAGTGTTTCAAAAATTGCACATACCTTAATTTAAAATGCTTTATTGCTAAAAAAAAAAAAAACATTAACATCATCTGAATCTTCTGAGAATCATAATCTTTTTGCTGGTGGAGGGTTTGAAATTTTATGAGAATTACCAAAACTTGATACAGAGACATGCAGTAGAAAATATTGATGGGAAAAATGCTGTCAATAGACTTGCTTCATGAAGGGTTGGCACAAACCTTCAATGAGTAAAAAATACAGTATCTAGGAAGTGTGATAAAATGAGATATGCCTGTATATTGCTAAGGAAATAGGAGATAGATTCTTAGCCTTAAAAATATCATGGTAAGGCTATTAATAAGAAAATTTGGAAAGAACGTATAGATTAGGAGCCAAAAGAAGAAAAACCACCAATCAGCATAAAAAAGAGAAGACAGAAGGGTAAGCCAAGAGGCAGTCAGACACAATGACACAAGAAGCTCAGACAGAGAGGCTTTATGAGAAACAGCATTTGTCATAGGAAGTTCTGAGAAAATGAATCCTCTATGAAGATAGTGGTTCTTGCTAGTGAGAGATCGCCACTATACAACACTAATAAGGAATTAATGAGTAAAATCGAACCATTACGATTTCCTAAATAAGGATTTATGTTTATTTCTTCTCTTTCTTTCATTTTGCATTTAAAACAATCCAAACTATGCAGAATATAACTTGAAGTTAATGCCCAGCTCTAAAACTTAGGTTTAATATATGGTATTTCTTTTCTCTCATTTTCTAACAAAGGGACATTTTGTACAGTATCGTAAATCAGACCAGTCCTCTCTCAAATGTGAATATTTAGAGAACAAAGAGGCCAAAGGCATTTTGGTTCCAGATTACTAGAAACAGTTCTTTCATTCTCTGTTCATCTTTATCTGATTTCCTTCAATTATGTGCCACATTTCTTTTTTTCATCAAAAGGATGCTGGCTTGTGGTAACTCCCCATATGTATCATATTGTCAACGTGTTGTTTGATGCCATCTGTTTAACAAATAAAAAAGAAATAGGAGTCCTATCACATCATCTGATTTCCCTCCAAAGAAATAGATGGCACGATTCAATTGGGCAAAGTCATGGATGCTAAATCCTTCAACTAGTTTCAGATGTGAAACATGTTTTTACCCTGGTGTGGATGTTACATATTTCTCTACATCATTGCCCTCCCTTTCTCCTGGTAAATGGTCTGGCTTTTAGCAAATCCAGACCACTTGACAAGACCTAGAAAATATATTTTATAAGCATAGGAATCAGCACAATCTTGTGGAGAGCTCTGGGTTTCCTTGCCATCACCCAGCCAACCCACTTCCTTGAAAGAGTCATATAATTTCTCATTTTGAAAATAGGTATACTGCTATGGATTGAATGATGCCCCCTACCATCACCACCACACAAAATTTGTATGATGAAATCCTAACTCACAATATCTCCTAATGTGACCTTATTTGGTAATAGGATCTTTAAAATGCAATCAAGTTAAAATGAGATTATTAGGGTCGACCCAAGCTGATGGCACTGATGCCCTTATAGAATGGGGAAATTTTTTAAAAAACTTTTTATTTTATACTCAAGTATAGCCTATTAACAATGTTGTGATAGTTTCAGGTGGGCTGCAAAGGGATTCACCCTTAAATATATCTGGGAAATTTAGACACAGGCGCACATACAGAGAAAACACCATGTGAACCAAGCCAAGGAGAGAAGGATGGAATAAATCCTTCCTTCGTAGCCTGAGAAAGGAGCCAACTTTGTCAACTCCTAAATTTCAAACTTCTACCTCCAGAACAATGAGCCAATAAATTTCTGTTTTTTTAAGCCACCCAGTATGTGGGAGTCCTAGCCAACAAATACAGGTAATTATAGATCCACCTCACCAGGCTTTGGTATTAAAAATTTCAGAAAATACATCAAGAGTCCAATTCAGCTTCAAGGCTGACATTTCCTTTCCTGGAACACTGTACTTGACCAGTTTCAGTGAAATTAGGAGATAATTCATGGTCTCATGTGAAATGTGCTTGAGCTCTCATTATGCTGTCCATGGCCTGAGAGTATCTTGGACAGAGCATCTCTACTTACTACCTAGGACTCAAGACAGGCCAGTTTGTCCTAAGAGACCCAAAGATCCATTCTGAATCCCTGAAGAAAACATGACAATTTTGTAGATGTACCTGGGCAAAAACTGGAACTGAGGAATCTACGGAGATTATGCTTTTTCCTAGGTTTTCTTCTGCCATCAGATCCATTCTCTTTCCCCTATAATTTTCTTTTGCTCACACAGAGTTCCATAGTGACTCACTTTATGTTATGTGATGTCCATTAGGCCACTCAAGCAGCCTCTCTTTGGTTATTGTTTCAATAGTGGTTCTCAGACTTTAGCGGCATCAGGATCACTTAAAACTCAGATCAAAAGTGAAAAAGTCAAAGTGTTTGTCACTCAGTTGTGTTCAACTCTTTGGGACCCAAATGGACTATTGCCCACTAGACTCCTCTGTCCATGGGAATCTCCAGGCAAGAATACTGCAGTGGGTTGCCCTGCCCTCCTCCAGAGGATTTTCCCAACCAAAGAATCAAACCCTGTGGCTCCTGCCAAGCCACCAGGGAAGCCTAAACATTATATTATTTGAACGTTAAACAAGGATTATCTGTGTGTCTTTGCAAATTGATGATCTGTTTTTCTACACATACTGAATCTTGGTTTTCCGCCTGGGCCAAACATAGAGCTGTAACACATAGTAGAAGCTTGTAAGTATATGATCAATGAATGAATGAATGAATGATTATCATCCTTTACTCTTGTGTAGTTATTTAGAATCCTTTCATTACTATTATCTCTATCATCATTGTAATGTATGGAATTTGCTCTGAAGTCAAGCTTTCATGATTCAAGCTGACTTTCTTGCAGCCCAGTGACAGTGATAATCACAAGTAAATAAAAATCTAATTGCTAAAAAATTTCTAAAATAACTTATTTCTGAAGAACTATTAAGGAAATCTACTGATCATGGTGATCACTTCTTTTAAATTTCCTTATCTCTCTCCACCTGCTCTTCTCAGACCAAAACCTCTCACACTCCCAAGAAAACTTTCTCAGAGCTCTAGCCCACATGACTCTCATTCTTTTCTATCATTCCCTTTTCCCTTCAAATTTTGTAGCAGATACCTTATCAAGGGCCCTCCTAAGGCAAATTTTCCAGGAGAGTTTGAAATACTGATGTTTGGCCCCAGTACTGAACGTAATTTGGGGGCTTTATCAAGACTCCCCAATAACAATGTCCTCCTCTCAAGAGCTCATTCTTCTAAGAGGCTTTGCTTCTAATTTTGAAGTATTTTTATCAAGTCACAATTGAGTTTATCCTTTCTAGACAGTCACTAAAAGATCAAGCTTATGTGATAGTTCTGTTGTTTTTTAGTCACTCAGTCATGTCTGACTCTTTGAAACCCCATAGACTGTAGCCTACCAGGCTCCTCTGTCCATGGGATTCTCAAGGCAAGAATACTGAAGTGGGTTGTCATTTCCTTCCTCAGGGAATCTTCCCAACCCAAAGATTGAACCAGTGTCTCCTGCATTGGCAGGAGGATTCTTTACCTCTGAGCCACCAGGGACGCCTATTATGTGATGATAGAAATGGTCATTAATTTTCCAAACATGATTTGATTTAAAAGCAAGAATTTTCTTCAACTTCTGTTATGCAGATGCATTCCTTTCTCCCCACTTTCTCAACTCTCAAATTCTTAAGCACTGAAGTTTTTATTTTATTTTATTTTTAATTTAGAAAAGCATCAAGAGAATTTTGCAAGCTTTTCTTCAGTTCAGTTCAGTTCAGTCGCTCAGTCGCGTCTGACTCTTTGTAACCCCATGAACCGCAGCAAGCCAGGCCTCTCTGAGCTCACCCAAACTCATGTCCATTGAGTCAGTGATGCTATCCAGCCATCTCATCCTCTGTCATCCCCTTCTCCTCCTGCCCTCAATCTTTTCCAGCATCAGGGTCTTTTCCAATGAGTCAGCTCTTCGCATCAGGTGGCCAAAGTATTAGAGTTTCAGCTTAAACATCAGTCCTTCCAATGAACACCCAGGACTGATCTCCTTTAGGATGGGCTGGTTGGATCTCCTTGCAGCCCAAGGGACTATCAAGAGTCTTCTCCAACACCACAGATTAAAAGCATCAATTCTTTGGCATTCAGCTTTCTTTATAGTCCAACTCTCACATCCATACATGACTACTGGAAAAATCATAATCTTGACTAGACATACCTTTGTTGACAAAGTAATGTCTCTGCTTTTTAATATGCTGTCTAGGTTGGTCATAACTTTTCTTCTAAGGAGTAAGCATCTTTTAATTTCATGGCTGCAGTCACCATCTGCAGTGATTTTGGAGTCCCCCAAAATAAAATCTGACACTGTTTCTACTCTTTCTCCATCTATTTGCCATGAAGTGATGAGACTAGATGCGATGATCTTAGTTTCCTGAATGTTGAGTTTTAAACCAACTTTTTCAGTCTCCTCTTTCACTTTCATCAAGAGGCTCTTTAGTTTTTCTTCACTTTCTGCCATAAGGGTGGTATCATCTGCATATCTGAGGTTGTTGATATTTCTCCCAGCAATCTTGATTCAAGCCTGTGCTTTATCCACCCAAGCGTTTCTCATGATGCAGTCTGCATATAAGTTAAATAAGCAGGGTGATGATAGACAGCTTTGATGTTTTTCTTTTCCTATTTGGAACCAGTCTGTTGTTCCATGTCCAGTCCTAACTGTTGCTTCCTGACCTACATACAGGTTTCTCAAGAGACAGGTCAGGTGGTCTGGTATTCCCATCTCCTTCAGAATTTTCCACAGTTTATTGTGATCCACACAGTCAAAGGCTTTGGCATAGTCAATAAAGCAGAAATAGATGTTTTTCTGGAACTCTCTTGCTTTTTTGGATGTTGGCAACTTGATCTCTGGTTCCTCTGCCTTTTCTAAATTTAGCCTGAACATCTGGAAGTTCACAGTTCATGTATTGCTGAAGCCTGGCTTTACTTAAGTAGTTCAAATACTCTCTTAAGTATAGAAGAAACACATCTTCTGTATTTTAAGTCTGAGGTGGTAGCTGTAGACAAAGATAGTACTGCCTCTAGAACCAAACTACTCCAGTCAAAGGGCTATGGTGTAACCTGCTTATTTTGAAATTATTAAACAAGGAGAGAATGGCTTAGTTCTATCTGCCTCAGGCAAAAACTCTGTTTACTCATAAAGCCAGGATGGAGAGGATTTGAAGGAGAGAGACAAATTATAAAGCTAAAAGTCACTATTAGCATCTAAATGACAATAATAATAGAATGCAGAGAAAGGCCGTGACTGTCTTTGCAGCTGTAGCAAAGTCCAGATTTCTAATGAAAGTGTCCTTAGGTAAATATGGAACCTCCTTTCCCAAGTTAAGTGATCAGCCTTGGAAAGGATGTTAAATTCCTGGCAACCATTTCAAAACTTGGGCTAGTCTCATAGCTCTTGTCCCCAGTCATAAAATATAAAGTGAAAGAAGGGACACAGAGAGATGCTCATGTCCACATGAGCCTCTAGAAGTGGTGATTGATCACTCTCTGAATTCAAGAATTCAATTTCAAGTTTTTATAGTCAATTGATATTTCTAAGTTTTTGTTCTTATTATTCCTCAGTCTAAAATGCTCTCCACCCTTCTTTTCATCATAGCAAATTCTTGCTTATCTTCAGCTTAAATATCATTTATGTCAGGCAGAGCTTCCCTAGTGATTGCTACTCTTCTTTAAATTAGGTGAACTCCTGCTAGAGCTTTTGGAGCATCAAGTATTGATCCCAACAAAGTATTTATGACACATCTGTTCCTACTTAGGGATTGTTTGTCTTTCTGATGGTAAAGTTCATGAGGGCAATGACTCTACTTTCCACGCCATTTTAAACAAAGACTTAGTACATTTGAAGTGATACATAGAGCATTTGTTTTGTTCTCAGCCTATTCAGAGAGAAGAGAAATTGTGAAATATTTACATCTATAATGTCCTTTTCTAGGGCTACCTATTTATATATACTGTGCTGTACTTAGTTGTGTCTGACTTCTTGTGACCCGATGGACGCAGGCTCCTCTGTCCATGGAGATTCTCCAGGCAAGAATAATAGAGTGGGTTGCCATGCCCTCCTCCAGGAGAATCTTCCCAACTCAGGAATTGAACCCAGGTCTCCTGCACTGCAGGAGGATTCCTTACCATCTGAGCCACAGGGAAACCCAAGAATACTAGAGTGGGTAGCCTATCCCTTCTCCAGGGGAACTTTCCAATCCAGGAGTCAAACCAGAGTCTCTTGCATTAAAGGAGGCTTCTTTACCAGCTAAGGTATCAAGGAAGTCCCTATTTATATACATTTACATATTACTGCATAGTTTGAATTAACCTTTACATACTAAATTTATGTCACATCTACTTTTTTCTTACTTCCAGTTTTGTTTGTTTTTTTTTTCTTAGTTCCTATCTGCTTTGTCCTCCTCTATCCCCAGAGGCTATTCCAGGACAGCACTTTCTAAAATTCCAAAGCTCTCTGTATTTCAGAATTTGGGAGTTCTTGTTTTACTTGTTTATTTCTAGAAAACTGTGCTTGCAGGAGTTCTGAGGTCTGTGACTTCAGCATCAAGTTCATGGGAAAATCCTTGCTGTTCAGAAGGAGATTCTTGGAGCCCTCCAGTGAAGATTTGCAAATCCTCTGCTGGGTAATAGTAAAAAGCCAAATGGTAATCACCACTGTTTAGAATATGTCTCCCTGAAATAGATCATCTCAACAAGAAATTACATCTGAAGTGTCCACTTTGTTTCAGGATTTACTTCTACCTTTCCTAGTAGTGACAAATTATTTAAAAGGAAAGAATAGAATGAGCATTGTTAGGAAGGAATTGAAGCAGAACAAGATTAGGAGATAAGACAAAATATTTCCTTCACATGTGCTGAAGTCTTCTGGTCCAAATTATTCAGAACAAACCTGTAGACCAATTAGTAAACTCCCAGGAAAAGAAAATGTTTAAGAGAAACATGCATAACTATGAATGTACTTATACTCCAGAGATAGAAAAGTGACCTCTGATTTAGAGACTATTAAAGTTGCTGTTTATCTTTAGCAAGATTCTAGAATTGAACATTATATTGCCAATTTATGGGCAGTTCAGCCAGAATATCTTGCCTTTGTCCCAAAGTGAAGTCGTTCAGTCATGTCTGACTCTTTGTGACCCCATGGACTGTAGCCCACCAGGTTCTTCTGTCTACGGGATTTTTCAGTCAAGAATATTGGAGTGGGTTGCCATTTCCTTCTCCAGAGGATCTTCCCCACCCATGGATCTAACTTGGGTCTCCTGCATTGTAGGCAGATGCTTTACCTCCTGAACCACCAAAGGAGTTGGTTAAAATCAAGTTTTGTCAGACAGAAAACACTATGTCAGGTGAATGCCAAAAAAGAATTCAATTTTTATTTCAGTAAAGATTTAACAAAGTTTGTTATCATATCATTAAGAACCAGAATGTAAACTGATTACATGATTACATGAAAACACAATGGAGTTGATTTAGAGCTGATTGAACAAACCTTTAGAGGGGATTATTTAGCAGATTCACATCCTTTGGAAAGAGTAGTCTCTCTGGCATGTCAGGTATAGGACTCACTCTGCCTGGTATGTTGATGATGATTTAGTTGACATTTTTTTAAAACTGCTGAAATCACCGAGCTGGGAGGAAAAGTAGGTTGGGCGATAAAATCAAGATCAAGATTGAGAAATATTTTAACTGGTGATAAATTTAATTACCAACATTTCACAAACTCATGATTAAGGACACATGTCTGAACAAGAATTTTTAATAATAAGTATTCTATAGGTTGATTTAGAAAAATCAAGAAATACAAACAAGCAAATAGAAGGAAAAAATTGTCAATATGATAGTCATCAGAACTGTCTGCAAAAACTGCAACTCTTTTCAAGTTCATTGTAAGATTACACTTTCTTACTCCCTATGAAGTGAGACGTTGTTGTTGGGTTGCTGAGTCATGTCCAGCTTTTTGCAACCCCATACAGTGCAGCATACTAGGCTCCTCTGTCCTCCACCATCTCACAGAGTTGGCTCTAATTCATGTCCATTGAGTCGCTGATGCTATCTATCAGTCTCATCTTCTGCCACCTCCTTCTCCTGCCTTCAGTCTTTCCCAGAATCAGGGTCTTTTCCGATGAGTTGGCTCTTCATATCAAGTGGCCAAACTATTGGAGCTTTAGCTTCAACATCAGTTCTTTCAATGACTATTCAAAGTTGACTTCCTTAAGAGTTGACTGCTTTGGTCTTCTTGCTGTCCAAGAGACTGTCAAGAATCTTCTCCAGCACCCCAATTCAAAAGCAACAATTCTTTCGTGCTCAGCCTTCTTTATGGTCCAATTCCCATATCCGTACATGACTACTGGAAAACGATAGCTTTGACTAGACAGACCTTTGTCAGCAAAGTGATGTTTCTGCTTTTAATACGTTGTCTAGGTTTGTCATAGCTTTCCTTTCAAGGAGCAAGAATCTTTTAAGTTCACCCTGTCCTCAGTGATTTTGGAGCCCAAGAAAATTAAATCTGTTACCATTTCCACTTTTTCCCCTTCTATTTGCCATGAAGTGATAGGACTGGATGCCATGATCTTGGTTTTCTTAATGTGGAGTTTCAAGCCAGCTTATTCACTCTCCTCTTCAAGTGAAAGTAAGACATGGCCTTACTTTTAACAAAGTAAATAACTTTTGTTATTCTTTCAACAAAATAACAAAAGTCTCATGCAGTGTTCAAGGTGTCCCATACTTCATTCCTGCTTCAGTGGAAACTCCTGGAGCCTCTATCTGGCTGTGTCTCTGAGTGAATGGGATGATCAAGCCCTCTCTTGTAGCCTGTGTTTGTATGTAGCATGAGCAAGAACTCATCTTTTGTTGTTGAGATTTGGGTATTGTATTAAGTCACTGTGATTTGGAATTATTTGTTACTGCTACATAACCTACTTGTCACAATCTATTTTACTGATAAAACTAGTATTTCTGAACACAAGAAGAGATGTGTTTGTGGTATGCTAATTCCCAGTACAATTTCAGTACATATGTATGATACACATAGACTCCCGAGGTAGCTCAGTGGTAAAGAGTCCTCCTGCTAAGCAGGAGACTCAGGTTCAATCCCTGGATCAGGAAAACCCTCTGGAGAAGGAAACGTCAACTCATTCCAGTACTCTTGCCTGGAGAATCCCATGGACAGAGGAGCCTGGCAGGCTACAGTTCATGGTTTCACAAAGAGTCAGACATGACTGAGCAAGTAAACAACAACAAAAGTAATCATACATACATAAATTATAAAAATGTCACCACTTTATTTTGTCATATAGGTTAACTTCACTATATTGTGAAGTAAATACATTTCTACATCAGTTTTATAGCTTTGGACGTGGAACTCATTACTCAACCAAATTCCTATTGTTAAAATAGGATAATATTAATAGACCCATCACAAGCATGGAAATTGAAACCGTAATCAGAAATCTTCCAAAAAACAAAAGCCCAGGACCAGATGGCTTCACAGCTGAATTCTACCAAAAATTTAGAGAAGAGCTAACACCTATTCTACTCAAACTCTTCCAGAAAATTGCAGATGAAGGTAAACTTCCAAACTCATTCTATGAGGCCTCCATCACCCTAATTCCAAAACCTGGCAAAGATGCCACAAAAAAAGAAAACTACAGGCCAATATCACTGATGAACTTAGACGCAAAAATCCTCAACAAAATTCTAGCAAATAGAATCCAACAACACATCAAAAAGATCATACATCATGATCAAGTAGGCTTTATCCCAGGGATGCAAGGATTCTTCAATATTCGTAAATCGATCAATGTAATACACCACATTAACAAATTAAAAAATAAAAATCACATGATTATCTCAATAGATGCAGAGAAAGCCTTTGACAAAATTCAACATCCATTTATGATAAAAACCCTCCAAAAAGTAGGAATAGAAGGAACATACCTCAACATAATAAAAGCTATATATGACAAACCCACAGCAAACATTATCCTCAATGGTGAAAAACTGGAAGCATTCCCCCTGAAATCAGGGACAAGACAAGGGTGCCCACTCTCACCACTACTATTCAACATAGTTTTGGAAGTTTTGGCCACAGCAATCAGAGCAGATAAAGAAATCAAAGGAATACAGATTGGAAAAGAAGAAGTAAAACTCTCTCTGTTTGCTGATGACATGATCCTCTATATTGAAAACCCTAAAGACTCTACGAGAAAATTACTAGAGCTAATCAGTGAATATAGCAAAGTTTCAGGATACAAAATCAACACACAGAAATCCCTGGCATTCCTATACACTAACAGCGAGAAATCAGAAAGAGAAATTAAGGAAACAATCCCATTCACCATCGAAACAAAAAGAATAAAATACTTAGGAGTATTTCTACCTAAAGAATCAAAAGACTTGTATATAGAAAACTATAGAACACTGATGAAAGAAATCAAGGAGGACACAAACAGATGGAGAAATGTACCGTGCTCATGGATTGGAAGAATCAATATAGTGAAAATGAGTATACTACCTAAAGCAATCTATAGATTCAATGCAATTCCTATCAAGCTACCAGAGGTCTTCTTCAAAGAATTAGAACAAATAATTTCTCAATTTGTATGGAAATACAAAAAACCTCGTATAGCCAAAGCAATCTTGAGAAAGAAGAATGGAACTGGCGGAATCAACCTACCTGACTTTAGGCTATACTACAAATCCACAGTCATTAAGACAGTATGGTACTGGCACAAAGACAGAAACATAGATCAATGGAACAGAATAGAAAGCCCAGAGATAAATCCACGCATCTATGGACACCTTATCTTTGACAAAGGAGGCAAGAATATACAATGGAGAAAAGACAACCTCTTTAACAAGTGGTGCTGGGAAAACTGGACAGCCACTTGTAAAAGAATGAAACTAGATCACTTTCTAACACCATACACAAAGATAAACTCAAAATGGATCAAAGATCTAAGCATAAGACCAGAAACTATAAAACTCCTAGAGGATAACATAGGCAAAACACTCTCTGCTATAATCCAAAGTGGGATACTCCATGACCCACCTCCCAGAATATTGGAAATAAAAACACGAATAAACAAATGGGACCTAATTAAAATTAAAAGCTTTTGCACAACAAAGGAAACTATAAGCAAGGTGAAAAGACAGCCTTCAGAATGGGAGAAAATAATAGCCAATGAAGCAACAGACAAACAATTAATCTCAAAAATTTACAAACAACTCCTGCAGCTCCATTCTAGAAAAATAAACAACCCAATTAAAAAGTGGGCCAAAGAACTTAACAGACATTTCTCCAAGGAAGATATAAAAATGGCTAACAAACACATGAAAAGATGCTCAACATCACTCATTATCAGAGAAATGCAAATCAAAACCACAATGAGGTACCACTTTACACCAGTCAGAATGGCTGCCATCCAAAAGTCTACAAGCAATAAATGCTGGAGAGGATGTGGAGAAAAGGGAACCCTCTTACACTGTTGGTGGGAATGCAAACTAGTACAGCCACTATGGAAAACAGTGTGGAGGTTCCTTAAAAAGCTGCAAATAGACCTGCCATATGACCCGGCAATCCCACTGCTGGGCATATACACCGAGGAAACCAGAATTGAAAGAGCCACGTGCACCCCAATGTTCATCGCTGCATTGTTTACAATAGCCAGGACATGGAAGCAACCTAGATGCCCATCAACTGACGAATGGATAAGAAAGCTGTGGTATATATACACAATGGAATATTACTCAGCATTAAAA
>ML664161.1:45603364-45717772 GCA_007570785.1 Antilocapra americana | reverse complement strand
AAAAAAAAAAAAAAAACTTTATTTTTCTTATTACATAATAATTAATCCTATAATAACACTCTTTAATATTTTTCTTAACATAAATTTGAGAGGTATCATAGGAAGAATGGTTATTGCTTTATTGGGCTTTTATTATCATTTTAAAATTATCCAAAAATAATTAACACAAGCATACAGTCCCACCAGCTATGTGTTAGAAAGCCAGTTTTGCCAGATACTTTTTGACACAGCATATTGGCTGTTTTCATTTTTACTAGTCTAATTTTGCCAGCACCTTTGGTAGCTATTTTGTTTGAACATTTCATGACATGTTTGTGGGCTATTTTATTTCTTTGTTTGTTATTCAATTATTCATGGTCTTTTTCATTTATTTTAGTTGATTCACAAGCTGTGGTTTGGTACTGTCTGTTAACTCCTTTCATACATTTTGCAAACATATTTCTCAGTTTTCTATTCTTTAATATTATTTATGATTTTTTTCATATTGAAGTTATTAAGTTTAGTTAACAAAATGTAGCAATCTTTTTTCTAAGAGACTTAGGTCTTTGGAAGTCAAACTTAACATATCTTCTCAAACCTCCAAAAAATATAATATTTTCCTTTAGTACTTTTATTCCTTTTTTTACATGTACATTTTTAATCCATCTGAAATTTACTAGGGAATATTAAATATAATAGGACTCTTTTCTTCCCCACTCAAAAAGAAGAAAAAAAAGGACCTGGAATTTTTAACTGACCTCAATACAACAGGAAGCAAGTAGTGAGACAGACAAAAAAATTAATACAATTTTAAACTCCCTTAACAAAAATCTAGGACATACAATAAAGGAAGTAAATTCTTCTACTGCATTCCATATCCATTAGATCACATCTAAAATATTTAGCTTGGGGTTTTACATCTAAATTGGGATATTGGCAAACTGGAAAATAGTAAGAGAAGGGCAACCAGAATGATAGTGGTTGTGGAAGCTCTGTCTTTAGAAGAATAATTAAAGGAATGTTTTGTTGGAGAAGAGATTAATATTGATAATGAAAATTACATTCAGATTTAGGAATAACTAACTGCCAAGAAGAAGTTCTAGATTCATTCTGCATAGTTCTAGATGTCAGTAGTTATTGCATTAAAATGTATAGCAATTATTTCACTTAAAGGAAGAATTTTGTGTCCATTAGATCAGTTCAAAAATGAGGTATTGACATTCTCACTACTGAAGGATTTCAGACAATGACTAGATGTCATCCTATCAGGGAGTTTGTAGAGGAGATCCTTTCCTGGGTTGGGATGTGTGTGTGTGTGTGTGTGTGTGTGTGTGTGTGTGTGTGTGTGTGTGTGTGTGTGTTAGTCACTCAGTCATATCCGGCTCTTTTTGAGCTCAAAGTAGACTTCCAGGTTTCTCTGTCCATGGCATTCTCCAGGCAAAAATACTGAAGTGGGCTGCAATTCCCTTCTCTAGGGGTTGGAATGTCGGACCAAAAATCTCTAATGTCCCTTCCAAAATCTAAGATTTTATGGATAATATTCAGGATTATGTTTGACCTGAAGAAAATGGCCTAATAAATAACTTTTTCCTTTCAAAAATTTAGGTCTGAGTTATGAAGATGATGTAAGCTGAGAAGATAAGACAAAGCATCAGTTGAGGAGCAGAAGCATTAACTTTGGGCGTTTGTGTACTAGCCCAGGCCTCATCACCCAGTAATAAGCCGTAGAGCCTTAGGCAAATCATTTATCTTGCCTGGGCTGCTATTTGTAATTCTAAAATGAGAGCAGATATCATTGCTAAGTCATTTAAGGATCCCATCCAAGATGCTATAATTCTATGTTTAATAAATAGGTGGAATAAACTACATATCCAGGTTTCCAAATGGAAACCCAGATGTCTGTTCTAATAAAACCTGCCCATTTCAGTGGCTTATCTTACTGAGAGCCTCTACAAACAGATCTAGACGTTAAATTCAAGGATGATGCATTCATCATTAATAAAAATTTTAAGAATCTGTAGTATACCAGGCATTATGCTAGTTACCAAAGATTCAAAGATGGTTAAAATGAAGTCTGCGCTCTCAAAGACCTCACATTTAGCAGTGATGACAGCCTAGTAGACTAACAATTACAATACAATGTGATAATTATGCTGAATGTCTTTAATTATTCAAAGGTTCAAAGACATGCATCTTCTATGTAAGTTTCTAAACAGTAGGTCTAGATGGTGTCTAAATACTCTTCCAGCTCTACATCATGCACATTCTTCTGGATGAGAAGAAAGACTAGCTTTCCATACCCACTCCACCAGAGCTAATCAGATGCTGAGCAATGCCTCCAAGGCTCAAGTCAGAGAGTCAAACACAACTGCTTGTTTAAAATTAAAGATGCCTCTGGAGTCTCAATCAAGCAAACCACAAAGAGTCTCCCTATATCCCCCCTGACAATGACCTTCTGTGGACATTTTCCATAGTGCTGGCTCATCTAAGATTTCGTGCTGCTGCTGCTGCTGCTAAGTCACTTCAGTCATGTCCGACTCTGTGTGACCCCATAGACGGCAGCCCATCTAGGCTCCTCTGTCCCTGGGATTCTCCAGGCAAGAATACTGGAGTGGGTTGCCATTTCCTTCTCCATAAGATTTGATAGTACTATATAAATAAAACCCAGAGGGACACCCTTCTCTGCTTTGCTACATGGGTGCTAAGTTGCTTCAGTTGTGTCCGACTCTTTGTGATCCTATGGACTGCAGCCCTCCAGGCTCCTCTCCATGGGATTCTCTAAACAAGAATACTGGAGTGAGTTGCCATATGGTGATCTTTCCAACCCAAGGATCAAACCCATATCTGTTACATTTCCTGCATTGGCAGGCAGGTTCTTACCACTAGCACCACCTAGGAAGCCCTTGTGCTTTAATAACCTACTCAGTGAAGACACATTTGGTTTTAAAGAAGGGTCTAATCACCTGTGTGATTGCATTGACAGAGGGTACTGATTCGAGTGACGGTTGGAGAGTGGCTTATCTAGTAACTGAAGTTGGCCTTTGCAGGGAAAATTATATGATCTGCCTCTTAGAGCCTGTATACTACCAGAAAAGGATTCTCATGCTGTATTTTGTATAGCACTAAGCCCTCAGATTCCCACATTATGAAACTGGGTTTTGTTTCAATCAAGAACAGAGGAAAAGAAAATACATTAGGTGACCAAAGAGAACATTTCAATAGGACTCTGACACATATGATTGCTTCTCCCACTACTACCTTTCAAATAAAATGCATCCCCAGGTATGCACCAGCCCAGGGAGAAAAGTGTGTCTTAGAATAGTGGTCTCAGAATCACCTGCAGGCCTTGTTATAGCATGGAGTGCTGATCCACAACCCTGAGTCCTTGATTCACATGGGTCTGAAGTGGTTCCTAAGAATGTGTATTTCTACAAATTCTCAAGTGATGCTGCCACTGATGGTGGTATAGGAACCACTGTCTTAGAAGATAGCTGATATTTGAAAAATGCTTTTGCATCTCAAAAAACTTCCTAAGGCAACCCAAGTTTCTCTGTCCATGAAGGGTGTCCCTAGAGAAATCTCTCAGAAATAAAATAAAGAAAAGAATGGAATAAACACCATTAAGAGTTTTCCTGGGGCTAGAAGAAAAGATATGAATAGGTCAATGATCTTTGATGTGTGGTGTAAATGGATAGCATCTACAATAGGTGAAAACAATGCCTGCTGTGAATCAGCATGGAGAAGACAAAGAAACAACCCATCAAGATATCATACTTCAGACTAAGGCTGTTTCTCAACAATATCCTAGTTTTCCCATTTTCCTGGTATTTATAATGTCTTCTAGAGTTGAGTTTCTGGGTCTTTAGGTATAAAGACCCATGTATACTCCATGTATAACCTGAGAAGCTAAGAAATTTTTTTTATTGAAGTATATTTGATATATATAATATTATATAAGTTGCAGGTGTACAATATAGTGATTCACAATTTTTAAAGGTTATACTCCATTTATGGTCTCCCCTTGTGGCTCAGCTGTTAAAGAATCTGCCTGCAAAGTGGGAGACCTGGGTTTAATCCCTGGGTTGGGAAGATCCCCTGGAGAAGGGAAAGGCTACCCACTCCAGTATTCTGGCCTGGAGAATTCCGTGGACTGTATAGTCCTTGGGGTTGCAAAGAGTTGGACACAACTGAGAGACTTTCACTTTATAATTTATAGCTATTAATAATATTGGTTATATTTCTCCTTTGTACAATA
This sequence comes from Antilocapra americana, assembly GCA_007570785.1. NCBI lineage: Eukaryota > Metazoa > Chordata > Mammalia > Artiodactyla > Antilocapridae > Antilocapra > Antilocapra americana. Next base: position 45,713,538 of record ML664161.1, on the reverse strand, counting down.
TATCCTTGTGGTGGTGATTTAGTTGCTAAGAAGCATCCGACTCTTTACAACCCCATTGACTGTAGCCTGCCAGGCTTTTCTGTCCATGGGATTCTCCAGGCAAGAATACTGAGGTGGGTTGCCATTTCCTTCTCCAGGAGATCTTCCCAACCCAGGGATCAAACCCAAGTCTCCTGCATTGCAGACAGATTCTTTACCATCTGAGCTATGAGGGAAGCCTATATATCCTTGTAGCTTATTTTATACCTAACTCTTTGTACCTCTTAATCTCCTACCCCTTACTTATCCCTTCTACTGCCCTCTCTTCTCACTGGTAACTACTAGTTCGTTCTCTATATCTATGAGTCTGTCTCTTTTTTTTATTATATTCACTAATTTGTTGTCCTTTTTAGATTCTACATATATGTGATATAATGTAGTATTTGTCTTTCTCTATCTGACTTATTTCACTTAGAATAAAGCCCTCCAAATTCATCCATACAAATGGCAAATTTTCATTATTTCTTATGGTCAAGTAGTATTCCACTGTGTGTGTGTGTGCGTATCACATCTTTATCCATTCATCTGTTGATGGACACTTAGATTGCTCTCATATCTTAAATAATTCTTATCCTCATGACTTCAAGTTTCTCTAGTTGGATGTGTTCTATTTAAACAACTCAGTAACTCAGCACTATAGGTATTTGTTGTATTCTCTATAGCATGCTATGCTATCACAATGTCTTTAGAGAACAGTAAAAATCAAATGGTTCCTATAAATGAAAGAGTCTTCTTTACCTTTGGACACTTTTCTGCACTTGGATATCAAGGCTGGAAGTAAGGACCTTCCCCATGGCGTCATCTATGGACTCTTTCCCTGGTGTCATGATGTGCAACTGTGGCCAGGCACATGCCACAGGTTAAAGCATTTTGGGGCTGAAACTGCAGTGCTCAATTTGCTTTTCTCCATCTCCAAAGACATGGCTGGTGGCCTGTGCTGATTCTGGACTTTCACTCCCCTGTTCTCTGGGGCCCTGCTTCTTGTCCTGCCAGATCTCTTCTGGTCCGCTTCATCTCAGAGAAGACGTAGGCACCCATGGGAGAAAGGGGAGACATTCCACAGATACAGCCAAGAAGAAAGCACCACCCCAGGGTAGAGTCGCTGGCAACCCACACAGCCAGTTTTGGGGCGGATCCAACCCTGCTGCATATTTCTCCAAAATAAGACATCCAGTTAAAGATACACCAAATTCTCCTTTTTCTAGAATCTTTAAATAAACAGACTTTGTAGGCTCCCAAAATAAACCTTTGTGAATAAAACAGTAAATTTTTCAGTAACTATATTATAAATAGTTGGCTAGGAATTCTCTAAGCTGGAAAATACAGGAAATGGAAATGAAAGGAAAATGCACCAAGACTCCTGGTCACAAATAGGCTTCTTACTTAAACCAAAATGATCACCTCATGCATTTTTTTTTAAAAATAATAAGAATTATTATTTTTCTTTGGCTGTGTCAGGTCTTATTTGTGACGCACAGGATCTTTGATCTCCATTGCTCCATGTGGGATCTAGTTCCTTGCTGCTGCTAAGTCGCTTCAGTTGTGTCCGACTCTATGCGACCCCATGGACTGCTGCCCACCAGGCTATGGGATTTTCCAGGCAAGAGTACTGGAGTGGGGTGCCATTGCCTTCTCCGTTAGTTCCCTGACTGGAGGTCAAACCAGGGCCCCTTGCATTCAGAGTCTAAAGTCTTAACCACTGGACCACCAGGGAAGTCCCACCTCATGCATCCTGACCCGAGTAGGTCACTGGTTTCCAGGAAGATAGTTGTTCAGATATTTTAGCCTCAAATGTGGTTAAAGAACAAGAGAAAGGACCCCGGGCAATGAAACTAGCAGGTGGAGAGAATCACAATGCAGTTTTTCTTTTTATTATCACTACAAAACAGTGATTTGGATAGGTGTTATTTTGTGTCTTATAAAAGTCATGGGGGTAAATATGCATGACTCCCCTCCTCTGACAGAAAACCAAGACCAACAAGACAGATTCAGCCAAGTCAGAAGGAGACCTGGAATTTGTGGGTGTCAGTCCTGCTATTTAATGTCAAGGCCTTTATCCTTTAAAGGTTAAAAAATAAGGCCAGGAAGAAAAAATAGATGTCACTATTATTTTCAATGACATTAATTTGATGTTCCCTAAGTGAAAAGGTGCCTCTAAAACATTTACTTGACTCTTCTCGTTTACTTCTCCACTCTAGCTGCCTATTATTTTTTTCTCTCTGAAAAAAAGACTGAGGTAAGGTATTTAATAGTAAAATTGGCATGGATAAACTTACCACATAGGGATGCTATAAAGTAAAGATTAAAAGGATAACCTATGAGAAAGCACCTAGCAGACAGAGTGTAGATGTTCAACCAAGAAATAACTCCTCCTTTGCTTGTTGGTAGAGGGAAAGCATTACAAGATCATGAACAGATAAGTGTTATTATGAGAGCTATGTTAAGTTCTTCTCCTCAGTGGAGTTAAATTGGTGAGAAAGGAACACCAATGTTTATACATCAAATCTGTCTGTGACTCTTTTGTAGACTAAATTTACTCTTCCCAATCATTGCAGGTTTTAGAACAAAGCCTTGGATAAAGCCATAATCCTCACATGCAAAGAGGGTTCTCTAAACAACAAATTATACCCACAGTTCAAGATTCTATCAGATTCCTGGCATCAGATTAGGTGTTCCTTTGAAGAAAAGATTGCTGTCATCAATGGAACTCCTTATTAGCCCTCTTTCTTAGAAGGTGTAATAATACACTTTCTATGGGAACTAAGTAGTCATTTGGTCAACCAACTATTAAGGAAACACCATTTATATCTAGTTACACAATTAGCATGTATTTTCCTATCTGGATGATTTTAAAGGCTATTAAGAACAAAATAGTTTTGCTCTGAGTATATATAAGTCCATTTTCCATAAAATGAGAAAGAATGAAATGCTCTGCCATATAGACATTGGAAGCTACGTCCTGCAGTGAATGAGAATACAATTTTGGGTTCAGGTGGTCCTGAGTTCAGATTTCTTGACTAGGCTGTGGACTTGGGAAAGTTATTGAACCTTTGTGAGATACAGTTTTCTCATATAGAGATGACAATAGCATACCTTTTAGGGTTCTTAACAATTGCATGTCAAGTGTAAGTGTAAGTTGCTCAGTTGTATCTGACTCTTTGCAACCCTATGTACTATAGCCCGCCAGGCTTCTCAGTCCATGGAATTCTCCAGGCAAGAATACTGGAGTGGGTTGCCATTCTCTTCTCCAGGGGATATTCCTGACCCAGGAATCAAACCCTGGTCTCCTGCAGTGCAGGCGGATTTTTTACTGCCTGAGCCACAAGAGAAGCCCTAAAATTGCATGAGATAGTGTGTATCATGTACTTATTATGCATACAGTGTCTGACCCTATAGGAAATGCACCAGTAAACTATGGTTAACATATTGATTATGATTACTAATTGTGCCAAGATTGGCCTAGCTACCGTCACAGGGGCTATGTGCCTTGAGCGTTTTTGTTTGTCCTTTATCTTTAGCCATCTGAACAACTTCAACTGCGATGGAAAGATGGAGTCCCCAAAAGACCCAGAGAACAATGACCTCTTTGATGATTACCACTGCCTTATTGTGAAGTCCATAATCTGGTCAGTCTATCCAGTCTATCCAGGGTCTGTCCAGCCAAACCACCTCAGAACTTTGGACTGGAGTTCCATCACTAGAAGAGTTGCTGTTGAGTCTCCATGAGTGTAAGGAGTTTAACAGGGTCAGGAGGGTGTTGTAGGCAGTAGGAGTTAAACTTTCCTGGGTCACACCATTGCCTCAGAGGTGTTTCAGCTTAGTCAGCCACCAGAAGGTAGAAACCTAGACTCCTAGTATTTATTCCTACCCAGAAACAGGCCATACCTGAATTTTCATAATTCTGAAGGCTTAGTAGCATAGCTCTGAGTATTCAGCCTCCCTCATCAGAAATAGAGACAACTCTCCATTTGGTGACTGGCCAAGGAAGAAACTCCTGCTATGGTAGAAAATGGGACTCACTCTACTGCCCTTTGACTCCAGATAGGCTCCAAAAGCCTCGCTTCCAAACCTACTTATTCAGTCTCCTCAGGTAAATGTCCCTCCTCAGACAAAGACCCACACTTTCAAAGTCCTTGGAAAGTTAAGTATTTACCTCCTCAAAGTTTATAACCCACATAGTTAGTCTTTTTACATCTTCTTCACAGGACTTAAGGTGTTAGGATTCTCTCAGTAAGTTGCTGAGTGACTGTAATCAAGGAGTCAGACCATGACAATAAACTAATTCATATTTGTGGCCACCTAAGCAGTAGTATTTTATCCAAGAGAGGGAAGTTTTCATGGATGCAGAAGAAACTTTGGTGAGGTGAGCATGGTGGATTCTTTACCAACTGAGCTACCATAGAAGGCCATAGAGAAGCAAACTTAAAGATTAAATGTTCACTAGGAATCCATGAATATTGATGCTAAAAAATGCATCTCCTGATCTCTTTATATACACAGTTAATCTTAAATTATTGCTTAATAATACATTTTATGAATGTACCACAGTACCAAGCCTGAAATGTCAATATTTGGATAGTATCCAGATTTTCAGTATTACAAAAATCCTTTGATGAATGACATAGTAGATAAATATTTGTTCTTAGTAACCTCTCCTTACAATAAGTTCCTATGTTCAGTTCAGTTCAGTCTCCCAGTCATGTCTAACTCTTTGCAACCCCATGGACTACAGCATGACAGGCTTCTCTGTCCATCACCAACTCCTGTAGCTTGCTCAAACTCGTGTCCATCAAGTCAGTGATGTTATACAATCATCTGATCCTCCGTCATCCTCTTCTCCTGCCTTCAATCTTTCCCAGCATCAGGGTCCTTTCCAAGGAGTTAGTTCTTTGCATCAGGTAGCCAAAGTATTGGAGTTTCAGCTTCAGCATCAGTCCTTCCAATGACTATTCAGGATTGATTTCCTTTAGGATGGACTGGTTTGATCTTCTTACAGTCCAAGGGACTCTCAAGAGTCTTCTCCAAAACCATAGTTCAAAAGCATCAATTCTTTGGCACTCAGCTTTCTTTATAGTCTAACTCTCACATCCATACATGATTACTGGAAAAACCATAGCTTTGACTAGATGGACCTTTGTTGGCAAAGTAATGTCTCTGCTTTTTAATATGCTGTCTAGATTGGAGAAGGAAATGGCAACCCACTCCAGTACTCTTGCCTGGAAGATTCCATGGGCTACAATACATGGGGTCACAAAGAGTTGGATATGATTTCACTTTCACTTTCAGATTGGTCATAACTTTTCTTCCAAGGAACAATAAGTTCCTAGATATTGCATTTGCTGAGTGAAAGGCTTTGTACAGGATTTTGTTCACATGAAGAAGCCTGCTCTAAACATTCTATATAGGACTCCTATGCAGCAAATGTAACATGTGTCTCCTGGGAGTGGACTTTCCAAGTCTTGGATAAAGGACCGTATGGCTCAGTTTCCCCAGGCAGTCCCAGTTAATTTCAGCTGACCAAGGGACTCATCCTTTTAGCACTCCTTTTTATTCTCAAAAGTGTCTTGGTTTGGGCAATGTATAGTTAGTCATCCTAGTCACAGGATAGATGAAGACTTTATGAGATAATGTAAAGATGTTCCCAAAATTGTTGCACCAACTCAAATTCCCCTAATAATCTATAAGTAAATGCTCTGGATCCACATCCTCTCTCACACCTGGTACTGTTAATCAGACTTTTTTGTGCTTATCAAGCAAATGGCTGTAAAATACTATTTTATTAAAATCATGATTTACATTTCCTGGGGCTCTCATCTGGTGGCTCAGATGGTAAAGAGTCCACTTGCAATGCAGGAGACCTGGGTTCAATCCCTGGGTTGGGGATATTCCCTGGAGAAGGGAATGGCTACTCCAGTATTCTTGCCTGGAGAATTCTATGAACAGAGGAACCTGGTGGGCTATAATTCATGGGGTTGCAAAGAGTCAGACATGATTGAATGACTAGCACTTCATCACTTTCACTTTATTTCCTGATCTCTGTTGATGTTTTAAATACTATTTCATATTTCTGTTAGCTATATATTTATTTTATCTTCTTTGAAATGCCTGTTTGTACCTTTTGACTATATTTTGTTGGAATGTTTGGGGTAAGCCAACAAAAATTGAACACAGCCTAAACACCTATCAAAAGGAGAGGGCGTGGGCTTCCCTGGTAACTCAGTGGTAAAGAATCCATCTGCCAATGCAGGATGCACAGGTCTGATCCCTGATTCAGGAAGATCTCACATGCCGTGGAGCAACTAAGCCCATGTGCCGCAGCTACTGAGTCCGTGCTCCTGCCAGTCATAGCTACTGCACGCCCTAGAAACTGTGCTCCTCAACAAGGGAAGGCATCACAATAAAAAAGAGTAGCTCCTGCTTGCTTCAACTAGAGAAAAGCCTGCGCAGCAATGAAGACCCAGCACAGACAAAAATAAATAAGTAGAATTATCCTTTTAAAAAAGGAGAGGGTATGAATCAGCTGTGCTGAATATAATGTGATATTCATCAGCCAACAGGAGTTCATCAAACTATCATGTGACATGATCCATATCTTAGCAATATATTATTAAAAATAATTTTGTAAAGATTAAATATACATATGTACATATACACATATACACCAAAATTAAAATTTCAGAAATACAAATGCTACCAAAAATATCTATATAAAAGAGAAAGTATTTATATGATAATGAATATGAGATCCAGGTTACCTCAGAGAGGAAGGAAGCAGAGGATAAAATCCAGAGACCTTATGGTTATGGGTCAGTTACCATCAAGATCTGAGCATTTGTTTGGGGTGGTACATTGTAAGGATTTATCACAAATAAGTAAGCAAATAAATAAACAAAAGAAGACCATGTATACATAATGAGCCAATATTATGATTAATTTATTTACAGTGAGGAGAGGGAGAAAAATGCACATTTTAAGATTATGTAGAGATATCACCAGATCTGCCCTCAAGAAAGATTAGACAATTTATATTCCCACAAAATACATAAGTACCTATTTCACTGTATCCTGAATTATTCTGTAAAGCTAAAATGATTGGACTAGATTTATCCAGGCCATGCTGAATGGAATGAAGCAGGAACCTCTGTCCCTGATTCATTAATGGTGACGCATGTTGTCCATCAGTGTCATCTTTGCTGAAACCCTGCCTATTTGCTGAAATCCTACCTAAGTGGTGGCAGGAGCTAGGATGGGGAGCAGGGCCTAATCCCACTGGGCTAAGGGGTAGAACCATATGAAATGGCTCTACTACCACTGGGTTTAGTGGTTTCCAGATGTGAAGAGAGCCACCTGCTCCCCAGCTGTTTACTTGTTTATGCCAGCCACAGCCCCTTTCCAGTAATATTTTCTCAAGATGGATTTGCCAGTGCTACTCTAAAACCTGCCTGCTGTCCGCCACTATCATCATTAACAGTGACAACTAATGTCTGGTTTCTGTTGAAGATGCCCAGAGTATCAGGTACATGAAGAAGAATAGACATACTTGTGTTTATTTATTTTACAATTAGATAAATGTGTTTAGGCCTCTATCCTCCAGTCATGAGAAATTGCATCTCGGAAAGGGTGCCCCTTTCCCTTCCAAAGATGGTAGGAGAATAGAAATGGCTTAAAAGCAGATGGAAATCTAACTAGTAAATTTAGTTCATTGCCAAAGAGCACATGGTCCAAGCTTGGGTCTATTTGCATGTGGCTGCCTCTATTTACTCTGTGGAAATTTGGAGCTGGAGCCCTATTGTTGAGACTTTTCATACTGACTTCCACAATGGCCTCCATCAAAGATCTGTCCATCTCCAGTGAGCCCCATGAGAGCAGAACTTGGTCCCCATCATATCTATTTGAAATAAACTATGCATTTAATAAAATCACTCACCTCCTTACATCTTCAAGTCTTGGGAGATTCCAGTCTCTTTTCCACCCACACTCCTCCTCCAAACCTTGGAGATTCTCTCCATTTGGGATAATCCTTCAGGGTGTCTCAGTTTACCTGTAGCACAAGGTGCCAGTTTACCTGTGGCACCTCAGTTTACCTGTGGCACAACAGTGCCTTAGTTGTCATAAGCAAAATCCTGTTTTCTTAAGGAGAAATGGAAAAAATAGCTTTCCCTCTTTCCAGAGTCTTTTAGAGTAGCAAAGTCAAAGTAAACTGATATGTTAAAAAAAAATTCCAGAGGTGTTATGACATTGTCCTGGTGATGCTACCATCAAAATATGTCAAAAATTTACCCACTTCTCTCCAGCTCTCTTTACTATCACCTAATTCAAGCCATCGTTCTTATGTGCTCTGTTATAACAAATATAAACAAATCTCCCTTGTTTTCTTCAGACTTGATTCTCCACAGACCAGCCAGAGGGAGATTTTAAAAAAACAATTCAGATTATATTACAGCCTTTATTAGTAAGATATAAAACAGTAATAATAATGATGTATTCAAATTGAAAGTTTTAATCAAGGACAGGAAAGACTAGGTGACTCAGTGGTTAAAAAAAAAAGAAAAAGAAAACCTGAGTTAGGAAGATCCCATGGAGAAGGGAATGGCAACCCACTCCAGTCTTCTTGCCTGGGAAATCCCACAGACAGGGGAGCCTGGTGAGCTACAGTCTATGGGACAAAGAGTTGGGCATGACTTAGTGACCACACAACAACAACGATCAAGGCCTTCCAGCCTTATTCCCTGTTGCATTTCTCCAGGTGCGGGACACAATTTTGTTTGTTTCTTTGTTTTTAAACTCTCCCTAGCTCTTCACTACCTCAGGCTTAGTCTGTCCCTCTGCCTGAAATCTTTCCCTGTGTACCTTCTGCTTCTGCCTCAGGTCTTGGCTAAATGCTACTTCTTCAGAGATGTCTTTTATTGATTTCAAAATTAGTATAAGCGTGACTCTGTTTTCATTTTTCCTTATATTCATTATCGTCCTTCTTGGCATATTCATAATTCCTCATTATCTACGTATACTAGTGACCATGTACCACTAGTGTCTAACACAGTAGACACACAAGAAATTAACGAATGAAAGAGAAGGAAATAGAATCCTGAGTGGCTCACATTCTACTAGGGAGACACATGCATGTGCACGCGCGCACACACACACACACACACACACACAGTATTTGTAACTTATTGAAGAGACCCTCCCACTCCTAATTCTCACTTCAGAAACTGGCTAACAGCAGGCTCAACCCAACCACTGCTACAGACTTTCTGTTTCATATTACTGTTAACTACCATATTTGAAAGCAATTCAATCCATGTGCAGGATTACATGAGACAGTCAGTCATGAGACAAAGGCAAAAATGCTTTAGTTTTGACTCTTTGCGACTCATGGACTGTAGCTCACCAGGCTAGTCCATGGAATACTCCAAGCAAGAATACTAGAGTGGGTTGCCATTTCCTCCTCCAGGGGATCTTCCTGAACCAAGGATCAAACCCTGGCCTCCTGCAATGCAGACAGATTCTTTACTGTCTGAGCCACTAGGGAAGCCCATGTTTATTAGTCTGTGCCTTCTGTCATCCTTCCTATATGTGACTTTTTTTCTTTCTTTCTTTCTTTTTTTTTTTCTGATGCTTTGGAAGCCACTATAAATTTGGCAAGTATATTTGTAAGCTGAAATAATAGGAAGATATGTAGAAATAAACGTGTATTTAATTTCAAGCAGAAACTGAGAAATATTCATCCTTGCATTTAATCAACTTTAAGAAGAATCGGTCTCTTGGGGAATATCCTACAATCTTTCCCCTTTCACCGAGGCTTCACTTCCAGCCCCCATTCTTCACATTGATGAAGCAGACAGTTTCAACTGCTCTTCAATAGTATACAGATTGATTGTTTTGAAAAATTTTTTTTGAAAGCTAGGAATTACTCTGAAAAAAGAAAGTCATACCAACTGGGATATGTTCCTAAAAATAGTTTCAGGACAAGAATAATCAAGTATGTTTGTAATTGTCTCTAAGTCATTATAAATGTTATATTACAAAGTTGGTAACTGAATTGGATTTTCCTTCATATCAAATCAGAGAGACTTCAAGCTATCTCACTGCTGGGAATTTAATCTGTGGATGTATTCCTATGTGAAGACATTTATTTTGCTTCTATGCTATTGTTGTTTAGTTGCTAAGTCGTGTCTGACTCTTTTGTGACCCTATGGACTATGGCCACCAGGTCCTTCTGTCCATGGGATTTTCCAGGCAAGAACACTGAAGTGGGTTGCCATTTCCTTCTCCAATGGATCTTCCTGCCCCAGGGATCCAACCCTCACCTCCTGCATTGGCAGGCAGATTCTTTGCCACTGAGCCACCTGGGAAGTCCATGCTTTTATGTAATTCTCCCAAATTGAAAACAACAAAAGTTTTCATCAGAAGGCATTGTTTTAATCAACTATGTTCTAACTATGGAGTGGAACACTATACACTCTTAAAAATCAATAAAGGTAATCTACAAGTATTAATATTGGGCCAATTCCAAGAGATAGTGAGGGTCAGGGAGACCTGGGGTGCTACAGCCCATGGGGTCACAAAGAATCGGACATGACTTACCAACTGAACAATAACAACAGCAAGTACCAATAAGAGAGAAGGGCTAAGAAATATTAATAAAAATGCAAAAGATGAACCATGTATACATAGAGTCCTATTTGTACAGAAACAAGACTATATAATATACTATTCAAAAAGCATTTCTGGAAGGATACTCAAGAAACTCTCATTGGGGAATATTTTTGGGAAATAAGAGTGTGACTTGGAGTAAAAAGAACTTTTTAGTTTTATAACCTTTAAATCTTTTGATTACCTTTTAATCATGAATTAGTATTATTTTGATATTAGATTCTTATTATACGTATATCAGTTTAAAGATACAGTGTTTTAGATTGAGGTTATTTGGGAAAATGTCTTGACTTAGTTTCTCACTGTGTATATCTTCAATTTCTGTATGCCCGTGACTGTTGTAGGCTATGCATTTGCCTTAGTGTTCCCCATCTCTAATAACATTACATACTAGCAAGTCTGAATGTTTTCTTCTGCTACTGAACTCTTTAATCTTGCTTATTTTAAGAAGCATTTACCAGTTTATTTACAGAAATCTGTAAAAGTAGTGGTTTTAAGGTTGCTTCTAAATTTAAGTTCAAAATCAAAAATTGTATAGGATTCTTAGTCTTTTGGCTAATTATTCATTTAACCTACATTTATGGGCATAGCTTTGCATATGTAGCAATTTGTAAGTTACAAGTTGATTAAGACAAAGTACCTGATTTTAAAGAGCATGATGAAATGCAATGGGAGAGGCAGAAGCTGGCTTTAATCTATAAAATCTGTTTCAAAAACTCTTAATGTAAAGGGGGCATGGGGCACAGAAGAAAGGTTACTAAGTTACACTGGACTAAGGGAGATTTCCAGGAAAACATAACAATTAAGATGAATCTCTGAAAAACAAACAAAAAATAGTTGGCAAAACATTACTACCTTCACTAGAACATTTTACATAACTTTGAATTAGAGAATTTTAGACATAGAGATGACCTTAAAAGAATATGAAGTCTAGTCCTCCTATTTTAAAAATAAACATTTTTTCAAACAACAGCTGGAAGATCAGATTAAGTGGGCAATACAGAGTAGACCCTTCCTTCCAGGACCGGGTAGATAATTTACAAGTCATCTTGTTCAAAATGATTAAGAATTTCAAGACAGCTACAACAAAGCATTAAATCAACATGGGCCCCTCTGAGTATGAGACTTTGTACAACTACCACATGGTTCTCAGGCCAGTAATGTATGCCTCCCTCCCTCTTCTTACCTAAATTCCTAGAAGACCCTAGAGGCAGAATCTAAATAAGAACCCAGGTCTCCTCTGACCCTGTTTCATGCCCTGTGCTCTTCAGATTTAGAACAAAACCCAACTCAACTGGAAATGTCAATATCATGTAGAGAGGATAATGCCTTTTTAATTTTTCCTGCACACAATTGTACAATTGTGTTAGGAAATGTATAAAATGACATTGTGCTGGTTGCTCAAATAGCTAAATAACCCAGGCCTTTGGCAATGGAGTGGGTCATGAATTCTGCCTTTCACTTGTTCATTTTTGCATATTATTAAAAAAAGATTAATTTATAATGCTGTTTTTCAAAACAAAATGATTACAATAAGAAAAAGTCCTATAGAATACTGAAAAACATGCTTCTAACAAGGCTGAAGCTTCTAGAAGCAATGCTTCTAATGAGGCTAACTCAAATCTTCTTGTATCTATAAAGACAAACACTGCTCAAAGTTAAAACACTCACAAATAATCCAGTAATCTCAATGATTTGTCAATATAAATGAATAAATGTGTGCCTTCATGTAATGAACATATAATAAACATGAATATTTATTTATTCATGTAATAAACATGAACTGGTGTGCTGAGAATCTGGGACAAAGCTGGTTCACAGTTGGTGTTCACTCAAAGTGTGTGATGATGGATGAATGAGTGACTAAATAAAGAACTACAAGCAAGGGTGGGATGATATGGGAGAAAAGCATTGAAACATGTAAATTATCATATATGAAATGAATTGCCAGCCCAGGTTTGATGCATGATACAGGGTGCTCAGGGCTGGTGCACTGGGATGACCCAGAGGGATGGAATCAGAAGGGAGGTGGGAGGGGGTTCTGGAAGGGGAACACATGTTTACTCATGGTGGATTCACGTCAATGTATGGCAAAACCAACATGATAATGTAAAGAAAAAAATTGATTAATTAGTTTAAAAAAATCCCACAACTGGATGCTGTCAGGACATAAAAAGGAATGAAGTACATGTTACAACTTGGATGAAATTACAAATTATTATGCAGTCTAAAAAAAGCCAGACATGAAAGACCACATATTGTATGATTCCATTTATATAAAATGTCCAAAATAGGCAATCTATAGAACCAGAAAGTAGATTCGTTGTTGCTGGAGGCTGGGAGAAGGGAGGAATAGGGAGTGACTGCTTCTGAGAATGGGTGTTTGGGTTTTTTTTTCCTGTGATTAAACATTTCTGAAATTAGAAAGTGTTGATGGTTGCACAACTCTGTGTGTATACTAAAAACTCTTTAATGGTATACCTTAAAAGGCTGAACACTGTAGTATGTAAATTATACCTCAAGTTTTAAAATTTTTAAAATAACTAAACCAAGATGGAGAGATTAACTTGCTAAAGATCGAATACTTAGTAAGTGGAATTCTGAGCCTTAACAACAAGACTCATGGCTCCTACCTAGGGTTTTTCCCAGTCTATCAAGCTAAAACCCAAGAAATTACAGAGCACCACCACCTCTCTCTAAGGTGCCATAAACACGGGATTTACACACAACCATATGGATCAAGGTGTTACCTCACCAGAGACTGCGTTCTGGTTCCGAGGCTCTGACCTAGGAGGACTGTCGCACAAAGCGGAGAAGAGAGAGAGTGAACGGAGAGTACCTTCCAAGAGGGTCCTCATTTTCTCTCCATTGTCCTTGACACCCCCCAAGTGGCCCTTGTATCTCCCATCTTGCTCAAGGATCCAGAATAACTAGCAATATCCCTATGGTGCTTCTGTATGTATTCTGTTATACCTTAGAATATTCATTTCCTGTTTTCTCAAGTCTAATTTATTTCAATGCTAGCACAGATGACCCATAACCTTGTGAAATGCTTGGTATGCATCCTTCAGGACAGATGTTAAGTCTGTTAATCTGGTTAATAATAAAATAACAACAATCACAGCTTGTCCTTGCTGATGGGTTATATGTGACGGCTTCTTAAGGTTTCTTTTACATGCCTTTATTTGTTACAAAAGAGTGAGACAAGCATCATTCATTTTCTCTCTTAAGGCAAAGGAAATAGACAAAGCATTAAAACCTCCATCTTCTAACTCCCAGTTTACTTTCCTCTCTTCTTCCCTACCAAGGGGTCAAGCAGCCTTCCTCACACTTAATTTGCCCAAGAGTTGCAGTGAAGTATGAGGGAGGTGGGTAATGGGGACATGTGGTTTCTGTCTTCCCAAGGAAAGTTAAAGTTATGGTCTTGCTCCCAAAAATAGATAATCAATCATAGTTAAAACGGCAACATGTCACTGGAAAAGGAAAGAAAAATCAAAATCATAAAATAAAGCAGATATGTAGTATCAAGTAGCCCTAAGGAGATGAAAGATTTAACTCTACACTGTGTAGGAGACTTTACAAAAAAAGTTGTATACTCACCTCTAGGCACAAAAGAAAAAGCAGAAATGTCTGTATGTTCTTTGTTGCTATATAGACATTTTCTAATTTTGAAATGAGCAGCCATTCCTTGATGCATATGTTAGCTGCAAGTGGAATCTAGGAGAACACAGAGAACAGGAGGTCCACCTTTAAGCTGCAAAGCAGAAATAACAGGCAACCAGCCAAAATTTATGTGTTCCTTCAACTTTTGGTCAGGATCGGAATGCCTCTCCCTCACTGACCAATATGGAAAGGAATGCAAAGTGGTGACTAATGGGTTCTCTGCAATCCTGAGATTGGTTCTGTTCTAACCAAACCCCTTAGATTCCTCTTAGCTCCAGTTCGGTGAGCCATCCTGGGAACCATCCCCCACCCACGCATAGAACTCCTGAGTTCCTTCACCTGCCAGTCAGCTCTGATTCAGGCACTCAAATAAATTTTCAGTGAACTCAGGATAACTGAAAGAGACACCATCCCACCCACCACAACCAGTAGCTGTCATGTGGGTACAGGAAATGATGGGCTTTGAAATCCCACAAATTAGGAATTTTATCTCAACTCTGCCTGGTATCCCAGGTAGAACTTGAAAGTGTTCATCTCACTGAAGACTCATGTCCTCATCTGCAATAATGAACATGTAAATATCCTTTTTTAGAAACATTGGTTTTTTTCCCCTAATTTATTTATTTTCTTTACAATATCGTGTTGGTTTTGCCATACATTGACATGAATCCGCCATGGGTATACATGTGTTCCCCTTTCAGAACCCCCCTCCCACCTCCCTCCCAATTCCATCTCTCTGGGTCATCCGGTGCACCAGCCCTGAGCACCCTGTATCAAGCATCAAACCTGGGCTGGTGATTGATTTCACATATGATAATCTACATGTTTCACTGCCATTCTCCCATATCATCCCACCCTTGCCCTCTCCCATAGAGTCCAAAAGACTGTTCTATACATCTGCATCTCTTTTGCTGTCTCGCATACAGGGTTATCATTACCATCTTTCTAAATTCCATATATATGTGTTAGTATACTGTATTGTTGTTTTTCCTTCTGGCTTACTTCACTCTGTATAATAGGCTCCAGTTTCGTCCACCTCAGTAGAACTGATTCAAATGTATTCTTTTTAATGGCTGAGTAATATTCCATTGTGTATATGTACCACAGCTTTCTTATCCATTTGTCTGCTGATGGACATCTAGGTTGCTTCCATGTCCTGGCTATTGTAAACAATGCGGCAATGAACATTGGGGTACACATGTCTCTTTCAATTCTGGTTTCCTCGGTGTGTATGCCCAGCAGTGGGATTGCTGGGTCATATGGCAGTTCTATTTCCAGTTTTTTAGGGAATCTCCACACTGTTCTCCATAGTGGCTGTACTAGTTTTGCATTCCCACCAACAGTGTAAGAGGGTTCCCTTTTCTCCACATTCTCTCCAGCATTTATTGCTTGTAGACTTTTGGATGGCATTGGTTTAAAAGAAAATGAGATAAAGAACAAAAAGTTTCAATTTACAAGTGTGTGTGTGTGTGTGTGTGTGTGTGTGTGTGTGTGTGTGTGCGCGCGCGCGCTTAGCCACTCAGTCGTGTCTGACTCTTTGTGACCCTATGGACTGCAGCCTGCATGTACTCCTCTGTCCCGGGGATTCTCCAAACAAGAATACAAGAGTAGGGTTGCCATGCCCTTCTCCAGAGGATCTTCCCAACCTAGGGATCGAACAAACCCAAGTCTCCTGCATTGCAGGTGGAGTTTTACAGTCTGAGCCACCAGGGAAGGACCAATTTACAAGCATTTCTTAACAAATCTTAGATTTCTCCCATTTCCAAAGATAATGACTTCAGGCTAAGCAGTATCTTGAATGGGGTAGGTTCTGAGGGATCAATCCCGGAATACATGAATGCATGTATTCATTAGAAGACGTGTGACTTAATTCATCCTCCAAAATTTATTTATTGCTTTACTTTTTGTTTCCTTGATTTTTTTCAATACTCTTGTAAAAAGAAATGAACTTAAAAAATACAGGTCTTTACATTTATTTCTATGTTACATTATTCCATTCCATTGAGATCTTCTTGAATCAAAGATGAGCCAATAGTGTGAAGGGTCTGCTGAACAAGTAAATGACTGCTTGGCTGCATTAACAGGAGTGCAGTGTGGAGTTCAAGGGATGCGATGCTGACACTCTACCTCTTCCTAGTCAGAAAATATATCTGGAGCTTTTCAGCTACCTGGTTCTGGGTGTCTTATGTAAGAATCCCCTGAAAACTCTTCACATGAACTTCTTGTCCTCTGTCTATTCCAGTGTTTCTAAACCTTTTGTTTATTACCATACTCATAAACAGCTTTCTAGACATTTTTTTTCTCTCTCCCATGAAATTTAATTTTACAAATATGCTGTTATACTTGATTGTGTACTGCATGTATATCTGTGTTTTTTACATAGAAAGAGTGAATTTTTTTCACCTATCCCCACTAGGAACCAGTTTCATCCCCTTGAGGGGTAATACCCCCTTTGAGAATGAATGGCCTTTTCCACAATGCCATGCTATTGCCAGAATACAGGGTGTGCCAGGATAGAAAAAACACGGTGCGTGTGTTCAGATCTGCTGTTCTCCTGTATACTCTGGCATCTAACAGCTTCTCGGAGACTGAAGTCTCTCCATATAAAATGAGGGTAATGAAATCTAATGCATAACTCTGTTGTGAGGAATAAATTTAGCATACAAAGTGCAGAAGACAGGGCCAGGCAAGTATTAAAAAGTTAATAAATGATCATTAGTGTTGACTGAGAAATCAATTAAAGCACATTCCATCTTGAGAAAAGGAACCTAGGGAGGGGAAGTAATGCAAATTTTGAATGAGAATTAGGGTTTAACCTTTAACCCTTAAACCCTATAACTTTTCTATATATAGAAGAAAAGTGAATCCCACAGGTTGAGGGCAGTGCCAGTACAATTGAAAATAATGGGCTAAATGTAGTTAACTGAAACACTGCTTTACTTCCTGGGTAGGAGGAACATTTTATGAACAATCATTTTTAGTTTGGCCTGATTTTATGCCTAACTCAATAGTTCTCAGTCTTGGCTGTACATTAGAATCACCTGGGGAGTTTAAAAATTGCCAGTGCCTGGGTCCCAGCCCAGAAATTCTGATTTCATTGGTCTGAGGAGCTGTCTGGGCATTGGGGGTTTTAAAGGTTCCCCTGGCAAGGTTAATGTATAGCCATTGTGAAAAAAACCAAGGCCAAACTAAGAATGTAATTTATTTCCTGTGATTTAGGGAACCAGTTCAAAATCGTGGATGAAACTGTTTCTAGCGAATACCAAGCTAACACCTTAGGAAGAGGCAAGCTTCAGAGCGTGCCTGCCCCCACTCAGATGTGCCATCCCCAAATGATCTTTATCAATTTTCTCAGCAGAGTTGGGTGTTTAGGCAATCAAGTGTGAGGGATTTGTATGAGTGATATTAGCTACTTCTTCTCAGAAGAAAGAGGAGACTGTCCTCTACCTCCACTTCTGCTAACACTTTTCATTTCATTCCATCAGAACTGAGTTTTAACATATTCCTGAGTAATACATGTGCATCTTGCATGTGTATCTGTTATAAGGAGACAGAACCTGCCTGGACTATTGCTCTAATTTAAAAGCTCTAAATACCCAGAAAGGCCTGGACAAGTCTCTATCCTTTCTAGGCTCCAAGTATTCAATTTACGAACTCTAAGGTATTTTCCAGTTGCTGGATGCAATGATTGCAATTCTCATAACTAATACAGTAATGAGCAAATTCTTCACTGAGGGTCCTGTTCACAGCTCTGTTGCTAGTACCAAACAACTCCTAAAATGAGCTTAGATTTCTGTTAAAAAACATTAGCTCAGTACATTATTTCTAGGAGCAACTGGTAGATGTAATCAAGAAAATGCTGCATTAATAAATTATTATCTCTGACAGATAAGGTAATGACAGAACCCTCATTGATTTACTAATTGGTCAGCTATAATATTGCAAAGTTGTGACATGACATTAATTGTTACCTGGTGGAAAGATTAAGAGCTATTGTGTGATGCTGTGCCTTCCTGGGAAAATCACTAATAAATCCACATAAACCAGAGGTATCAGAAGAAAGCTCTTGCTATGGAATTGAGGGACAGTTTGTTTAAAGAAAGGAAAACAGCTCTAAATAGTAAAGTAAATATTTTCCTCTGCCTTTGGGTGACCTTATGCTCAACCTCTTGCCTTGTGAGAATGCTGTCTCTAAGCCTGTGGTTTTGTGGCATGTCAGTAATTCTGGAGAGTCTCTCTGTAGTTTGGCAATAGGCCACTTCCCAGCCATACTAACCCGAGTTCCTCCTCTTTTCTCCACAAAAATCTACATATTCACTAGCTTCCTCCTTTCTTGAGATGAATTTTCTTTCTTTAATGCCAATATCAGCTCACTGTCCCTGAAATAACTTTAATAAGATTCCCCTTCCTCATTTTGAAGGCACAGTCTGGCAGGTCTCCCAGTTATATAGAAGCTTTGCTTTCTGGTGATCCGAGGTTAAAAGAAATGACAGTCAAGGACATAACTGCAAAAAGAGCCACTTTAAGTTCATTGGTCTGGTCACTTGTAGAGATTTGAGGACAATAGTCAATGATGCAATTAACTAAAGTATGAAAATTCAAAAGGTTAGATACTACCTTAAGAACATAAGATAAAATTTCACTTAAGTAAGTTAAGTAAGTTCTAGAGATCTGCTGCATAATCCTATGCCTGTAAGTTAACAAACCCTGTTGGACACTTTAAAATGTTTAAGAAGTTTTTTAAAAAGAATGTACTGTGGCATAACTCAGTGCATCATGTCATGGCTGGCAAGCCCAAAGAGCCCAGTGGGATGTCATCGTCCCACTGCCAGGATCCTCAAACAGGGGCTGCACACAACAAACACAGAGATGGGAAACACGTATTCGAGGCAGGGGTCTGTCTGGGCCACACTTGTGTGTGTTTTCCCGAGCATTTCTGAAACAAGACTGCCTCTCCATGACTGCTTTAGTCTGTTCCGGCTGCCATAACAAAATACCATGGACCATGGTTCACACAACAGATACTTATTTCTCACAGTTCTGGGGGCAGGCACAGGGAGTTTCTGGTGAGAAACCCTTCCTGCCTTGTAGACAACTACCCCCACCGAATGCGCGGGTTGTGGGGAGGGGGAAGCAAGGAAGAGGATCTCTCTTCTATCCTTGTAAGGCCACTGATCTCTTAGGACTTAACCCATGTGACCTCGTTTAATCCTTATTACCTATAAACTCCCTCTCTACTAATACAGTCACACTGAGGTTAAGACTTCAACATTGTGTGTTCTGGAGGACACAATTGAGTCCGTAGCATGACCCAGCAACCCATACAGAATATCCCCAAAAGCAGAAATCACTTTCACTCTTTAAAGTAATATTTTACAAATGCCTTATTTTTGACAACCAAATGCTTTGTCCAAAATAAATTTTACAAAGATATCTAGCACATAATAGATAAATGGAATAGCCCCCACCTTATCTTAGGGGGTAGATTCCAAGACCCTCAAGGGATGCCTGAAACCATGGATACTGCTGAACCCTATAAATACTGTTTTTTTCTATACATATTTACTTATGATAAGTTTAATGTACACATTAGGCACAATAAGAGATCAACAGCAATAACCAATAATCTATTCAGTTGCTCAGTTGTGTCTGACTCTTTGCAGTCCCATGGACTGCAGCATATCAGACTTGCCTATCCATCACCAACTCCAGAGCTTGCTCAAATTCATGTCCATAGAGTTGGTGATGCCATCCATCTCATTCTCTGCCATCCCTTTCTCCTCCTGCCTTCAATCTTGCCCAGCATCAGGGTCTTTTCCAATGAGTCGGCCTTTCACATCAGGTGGCCAAAGGATTGGACCTTCACCTTCAGCATCAATCCTTCCAGTGAATATTCAGGACTGACTTATTTTAGGATTGACTGGTTTGATCTCCTTGTAGTTCAAGGGACTCTCAGGAGTCTTCTCCATTATCACAGCTCAAAACCATCAATGCTTTTGCACTCAGCTTTCTTTATGGTCACTTAGGAAGGCTTTCTTATCTCTCCTTGCTATTCTTTGGAACTCAGAATAGCAAAGATGAATAAATCTTTTCTCCCTTACCTTTCGCTTCTTTTCTTCCTCAGACAACCATTTGGCCTTTTTGCATTTCTTTTTCTCAGGGATAGTTTTAATCACAGCCTCCTGTACAATGTTGCAAACCTCCATCCACAGTTCTTCAGGCACTCTGTCTATCAGATCTAATCCCTTGAATCTATTTGTCACTTCCACTGTATAATTGTAAGGGATTTGATTTAGGTCACACACGAATGGTCTAGTGGTTTTCCCTACTTTCTTCCCTACTAAGTCTGAATTTTGCAATAAGGAATTCATGATCTGAGCCACAGTCAGCTCCCAGTCTTCTTTTTGCTGACCGTATGGAGCCTCTCCATCTTTGGCTGTAAAGAATATAATCAATCTGATTTCGGTGTTGACCATCTGGTGATGTCCAAGTGTTGAGTCATCTCTTGTGTTGTTAGAAGAGAGTGTTTGCTATGAACAGTGCGTTTTCTTAGCAAAACTATTAGCCTGCTTCATTTTGTATTCCAAGGCCAAACTTGCCTGTTACTCTAGGTATCTCTTGACTTCCTACTTTTGATTCCAGTCTCCTATGATGAAAAGGACACCTTTTTTTGGTGTTAGTTCTAGAAAGTCTTCATAGAACCATTCAGCTTCTTTGGCATTAATTGTTGGGGCATAGACTCAGATTACTTTGATGTTGAATGGTTTGCCTTGGAAATGAACAAAGATCATTCTGTCATTTTTGAAATCACACCCAAGTACTGCATTTCAGACTCTTGTTGACTCTGAGGGTTACTCCATCTCTTCTAAGGGATTTCTCCTAAGCAATCACAAAATATATTATAATAAATGTTATGTGAATGAGATCTCTCTCCACTAAAATGTCTTATTATATAAATTTGATGCCTTTTTATCATAACTAAACACTTATCACACACTCTGACTATAAAGTTTACACTTTGAGGTGTGATGACCCCAAAGTGACTGCAAAACTAGATTTCTTTTTCCTTCGTCATGATTTCGCAAATAGAGGATCCATTCTTCCTACAGATCTTAGCAACCTCAATATGACTTTTTTTTCTTATTAAGTCAAGAACTTCTGCATTTTTCACTTGAAGAACTCTACAGCTTCTCTTTGGCATATTCAAATTGCTACCTCACTGTGACTTTGAGCTGTGGGGCTATTAGTAAGTAAAATAAGGGTGACTTGAACACAAGCACTGCAGTACTGATATAATCAGTCTGATTACAGAGTAGAAATGAGGTGACCACCAGCTGAGGCATGCTAAACAAGATTTTACCACACTACTCAGAATGGCATGTAATTCACAACTTACACATTGTTTACTTCTGGAATATCTGGTGACCGCAAGTAACTAAAATGGCAAGGAAAGGATATCACAGAAAAGGTGGGACTACTGTAAATAAATAATATACTGAGAGGTGAGGTTGGAAAATGTGGCCCATCTGTGTAGGTGTGGACAATTGTTCTGTGCCAAATCACTCTATGAGAAAACACATAGGAGATTTCTAGGAGATCTCATCCTGGGCAAATGGCTCAAGGGCACGTACCCTGAAACCCCCCAGGGGAAACTTCTTTGCTATCGCACAAGAGCATCTGTAAAAGCAGCTGTACCTCTGCTGTTACCATGCAACTGAGTGCAGCCAACATGACCCTGGCTGCGTGAAGAGACTAGGAAAGAAGACGCCTCACCCTGAGTCATCAGGGTATTCACAGGGAGTTTTAAGCAACTGGTCTAGCAAGTTAAAGCCTCTTGCAAGAATGTACACCCGTTAGCATCTTACTGATAAAATCAAAGTACCTGCAAAACTGGAAGCTTTGCAAACAGGATGTAATTTTTGCCATAGGAGAGTTCAAGTCTTTGCACCAGATCATTAAGCAAGTACCTTGGACTGGGATCAGGAGAACTCTGGTCTCATCCAAATTTGCCACTATTTAGCTTTACTGGAGAAGTGGTCCAGTTTCCTTATTAGTAAATAAAGCAGCAGAGCAGACCAGTGAGGCCTAAACTTTAAAGTATGTAAGAATTAGCTAGATACCTTATCTAAAGTGTAGGTTTTCTGACCTGCATCTCCCCCACAAAAAATCTGATTCTGTTATTCTGTGACAAGACCCAGGAATTTGCTTTATATCCTGGTAGCCTGTTGATTGTGATAAAGTCAAGATTCTTCCCGACACCCAGACGCTTTGAGAAACACTATGATTAAAATCCTCTGCCTTTCAGATCCTACAAGGCTGTGTTTCTCAGGTTAAGGCTAGCAAAGTTTGGTATTAGACCTATATTCCTAACCTATCTGCATCGGAATTATTAAAAACTAGCATCTGTTGCTCACTCTAAGCACACTGGACCACACCGTTGTTGATAAAGCCCAGGAGAGAGAGGAACTGATAATACTTGAGCAGTGTTCATTTTTGTAGCCTCCATCCTATGAAGATTGGTGATTTTCCACTTTCATTTTTATGTCAAGGCAAAAGACTTGAACATTCCTTTGGCACTCTCTGCTCTCTTCCTTTTCACGCTGCCACCTACCATGTCTCTGTGAGGGCTCAGAACCTGAGTCTAGTCCTCAGATAAAAAACTAGAATTTCCCTGCTGCCTTCTATTATATCCAGTTCCATTTCCAAGATCACTAATGTTTCAGACAAGATATATGTATATCTTTAAAAAAAAAAAAAAACAGTCTATCCTCTTCTAGGATGCTCCCAGCCATTCAGAAAATCATTTGTATGTCCAGGGTATCTTTCTGTAATCAGCATTTGTTTTCAGTTAATATGAATAGAACATAAGACCACTTTCTTGAAGGGAGAAATACTGCACATGGATTGTGTCTTTATAAAAAGATACAGTGAGCACAAAACTAGTACTTTGTACGGAATATATTTTGGAAAAGGAATGGGGAGGAACAGCACAAACACATGGTGTCCGAGTTGTCTAATGAAATAAATTCATTCAACGACCCAGTGGATGGACTAGGGAAATGATTTTTTTGCCATCCAAAATTTATGGATTATGGAGTTCTCAACTTTAGTAAGAATCAGTGAAGGAAGGACAGGGACTTCCCTGGTGGTCCAGTGGTTAAGCATCTGAGCTTCTACTGTAGGGGGCATGGGTTCAATCCCTGGTCAGGGAACTAAGATCCCGCTTGCTGCATAGTGCAACCAAAAAAAAAAAAAAAAAATGGAGGAAGAAATAAGAATTTCATTAGGGCATCCTCAATGTCCTAGGACAGTCACTTGCTGCCTGGTTTTACCCTCACTGTTCTAAGCAACTTCATGGAGATAGGTCCTTAAGGAAAGGATTCAGACTGGGGATCCATCAAATACCACTCACCTTTGATCTTCGGAGAGAAAATTAATGAATACAGCTTAGAGTAGGACTAATTAATTTTTTACACTTTCTGTTTATATTTGTGTTCCAAAAGCTTTGAGAGATTAGTGAAACAGAAACTAATTGGGCAGTCTTCAGAGCCCTGATCCAGAAGTGGGGTTGTTGTTGCTGTTGCTCAGTCACTCAGTCGTGTCTGACTCTTTGCAATCCCATGAACTGCAGCGCACCAGGCTTCCTTGTCCATCACCAACTCCCAGAGCTTGTTCAAACTCATGTCCATTGAGTCAGTGGTGCCATCCAACCATCTCATCCTCTGTCATCCCCTTCTCCTGCCTTCAATCTTTCCCAGCATCAGGGTCTTTTCCACTGAATTGGCTCTTCTCATCAGGTGGCCAAAATATTGAAGCTTCAGATTCATCATCTTCCAATGAATATTCAGTATTAATTTCCTTTAGGATTGACTAGGATTTGATCTTCTTGCTGTCCAAGAGACTCTCAAGAGTCTTCTCCAACTCCACAGTTTAAAAGCATCAATTCTTTGGTGCTCAGCCTTCTTTACAGTCCAACTCTCACATCCTTACATGACTACGGGAAATGCCATAGCTTTGACTATACAGGGTTAAAGTGGGGTTAAATGGCCCTAAAATTCTGAGAAAGGCAGTATAAAGGCTGGCAGGAAGCTTCTCTAATAACCTTATCACACTGCCTTGTGATGCTTATTTACATAACTATAACCCATTAGACTGGGAGCATCTCTACAGAAGAGACTAGTCTTCAAGGATCTAAGTCTAGCAGAGTAATTTGTAGCCGATTTGAACTGAAGGACTCCTGGTGGGTGGAAACTTCCCCTTAAGTTTTTAAACTTTGTGCAAGACATTTTTGGTATTTTGGCAACTCAGAAATTTTTGGAAAGGGGGAAGGGAAGTGGCATTTTCATCATATTTGCATTTCCTCTCCTCTTAGTCTTCAGTTAATCTCTAACAAATATAAAATAATTAATAAATGAGAGGGAAAATTAATGGTTTAAGGCTCACCAATCAGGCTTTATGTTTTTATGACATGCTTTTTTCTTCTACCAGAATGTAAATGTTTTGACTGAAAGTCCAAAACAGCATGGTACACAAAATGGGAAATTACACAAAGATGTAGAAAGAACAGCTCAGGAACAGGAAGGTTGAAGAGTGCCAGAAACTGCTAATAACTATTAATCTATTGGAAAAACTATAAAGCACACTTGAGTCCCCAGCTTGGTTTGGACTTTCTCTTCTTTGCCATTAGGTTTTAAACTGAATAAAGAGGTAATGTATTCTGAAGCCTATAATTCATTATGTGAGTGTGATATTTAAGCCACTTAATTAGGGTGAATACATTAATATAATTTATCATCCAATCTGCAACACTTTTCAAGATGAAAGGGGGCCCTAAACCAGGTCTGTCTCAGATGACCCGACACATATGCCTGCTCTACTCTCCGTTCACTTAAAGGCCTTTTTTTCATTCTGTGTATTTTGCTCAAATGTTCCATATTTTGCTCTAAGGAAGATCTTAATTGGGCTCCCATTTTATGCCAGCCTGAAGTGAACAGAAGTCTGCTTCAAACATATCCATTCACAGCCCAGCTGTGAGGACATGGCCCAGATCAGTGTCTCCACCTGATTTGGGGTCACAAGGAACAAAGGACACTGCACAGAATAACATCACAGTAAAGAGGAAGTTAGATTTAGGTGCTAAATTGTTTTTATCATCTTTCTAACAGTTATTAGTATTTCATCACATAACAGACTCTAGCTCACAGGTTTTTTTTTGTTTGTTTGTTTTTTATTTTTTTGTGTGATGTAAGAAACCTTTTATTAAACCAGGTGTCACTCCCCCACCTGAGAAGGGTGCAATTTCTGTTCCAGACACCATGCCTCCACACCTCCTGAGGGCTGGGTGGAGCTGTCCCACCCAGCCCACACCTCCTTCTCAGGACAAGCCGACATTCTGCTGTCTTCAAGGGGGCTAGGTGATGGGGTCGGAGAATAAGGCTGGAGTTCAGGTTGACAGCTCAGATTGGAGATTTAAGGTGAGGGTAAAGCTCACAGTTTTTAAATGCAGCTTAGATTAAATGTCACTTTGTTTTCATTGTATTTGTTTTCAGGTTATTTCCTGCAAGAAAAATTTATTTCTGAATTTTTCATTTATCATGATGCTTGTTGCTGTTTTAGTCACCAAGTCGTGTCTGACTCTTTGGCAACCCCATGGACTGTAGCCTGCAAGGCTCTTCTGTCCATGGGATCTCCCAGGCAAGAATACTAGAATGGGTTGCCATTTCCTTCTCCAGAGGATCATCCCAACCCAGGGATCAAACCCACGTCTCCTGTATTAGCAGGTAGATAACTTTACCACTAAGCCACTTGGGAAGCTTTAATAATACTATTTTCTTTAAAAAATGAATTTAAGTGTAACAAAGAAGAAATTAAATAATGTTATAGGTGATATGTCAATATGAATTTAAAAAATTTTTTTTAAAGTAAAACAGAACCACTAGCCAAAATGATCAAAGAACTGAACAAACACAGGTTCATCCTGATGCAAGGAGTCATGGGAGGTAAAGATGATATAAAGACTTTCCATGGATTTAGGTCCTTCCCTAAAAGCCAAAACCATGAGTTAGGAAGAAAACAGTCTCACAATCCTACATGAAAAGGGAAGAACTTGAGAATTTTCTAGGATAAGGAAGGCCATCTGAACACAACAGGATAAGGCGACCAGGTGAAAACTCAGCCGGGGAGGTAAAGGCTGAAAACCAAGGGTCACCAACCCCCCTGGTTTAGCTGTATATGGCTGAAAGAGGGGAAGAAAAGAACATAAACAGACACATTCTAAAATCTATGGTTAGAAATAAATATGACAGAAGAAGGCGGCTAAGATATGACAAAGGATGGCTCAAGAGATGCAGTCTGTCACAGTGTATCTGCTACGGAATCCGTTCAAGGTTGACTGGGTCAATGGGATGAAAACCTAACAACCTACCTTTCCACTCTGTTCTCTTCCCAACTCATAGCTCAAAATCACCTAGTATCTTATACCTACTCCTATCTTAGAGAAAAATTAATATATATACCAAAGCTGCCTATGGAATCTTTCAACACAAATGTGATGAGGGACATGTGAGCTGGAAATGGATTTGGGGAACTTGTTTGCATATTGACGGTGATTAAAATCATGACAGTTGCTAAAATCGCACTCTGTGCACCCCTCACAGACACCTTACCCCTGCTACTGCCATCTGCAAGCATTCTCCTCCTACTTTTACTATTCAGTGTCCATGTCTTGGCTTACACTGCCCTGGATCTCACAGCCTCCTCTTTTATAGCTCCCATAATGCCATTGTTATCATTTATTTAATATTTCTCATTAGACTACAAACTCCCTAAAGGCAGGAATGAAGTTCACAGTGATATCCCCACCATCTGACCTAGTCTGGTACTAACCAGCAGCCAATCAGTGCATGGATAAGTGAATGAGTGAATGACATGCAGGATGTTGTCATAATTCATGAACATTCACCTAAGAAACCCAGGGACCTGACCTTTCTGGGCAAACCACCAGGAGAGGCAAGAGCCAGTGAGAAGAGGGAAAATATCAAACCAGTTGTGGCTCAGACCAGGAGAATAACATAGTGGAAGTGAACCTCACAGAGAGCATAAAGGAGAAGGAGGTGAAGTTTATCCAAAGGGGCCCTCACATGGGTTGGGCTTGGTCATCACTGGCATAGGAAGTGGGTGAGGCTGGTCTAAAGTTGATGATACCGTTGCTAAGCAGGACATTACAGCACTCAAATGACTTATTGTGTTTATAAGAATGATCTCATCAACAAGTGCGATTTTTTTTTTTAAATCTCCTCTTGTTTGAATGAACTTCTTCCCCATGGAGGGAATTATTGAGCCACATCCCCTTGGTTTGAAAGAGGTGACTCATCTAACTGAGATGAGAAGCCAAGCTAAGTCTGCTTTCACCTGCCCAATTATGCTGCTTCTACTAAAAATGGAGCTAATTATTCAAACAGCTACCTAAATCCAAATTAATCACTAGGAAAGCATTTTCTAAGATAATCATAAAGAGAGGCAGTTTTGCAACTTTTGACAAGTTATTTATCTCAGGTTCTTTATCCCCAACTCTGGAATTGCAGCACTTACCTTTGGGCTGAGAGTAGGCTCCAATAGATAAAGCACCAAGTACAAAGGTTGTATTATTTGTAAATCTACACTAAACTTAAAGGAAATACAAAAACTTCAGGATAATGTGACAGCCCTCTCACTAGATACTGACGCTTCTCTTCCAAACATTAACCTAAACCATGTTTATCTTCGGATCTCTGTAGCATATAACCTATTCCTTCATCCTGAACATTTTTTAGTTCAAGGAGGCTTACAGAATGGTGTGCAGTGGTGCCTGGATACCTTGAGTCCCTCAAGACACTTCTCTTTACTCTGATTTCTTCTCACAGTAGTAAAAGATTCTGAAGCTCACTTGAAAGGCAAGACCATATTTGTCCCAAATTCCACCTCAACGGAGAAGGCAATGGCAATCTCCAGTACTCTTGCCTGGAAAATCCCATGGATGGAGGAGCCTGGTAGCCTGCAGTTCATGGGGTCACTAAGAATCAGGCACGACTGATCGACTTCACTTTCACTTTTCACTTTCATGTATTGGAGAAGGAAATGGCAACCCACTCCAGTGCTCTTGCCTGGAGACTCACAAGAACGGGGGAGCCTGGTGGGCTGCCATCTCTGGGGTCGCACAGACATGACAGAAGTGACTTAGCAGCCACCTCTCAAATCCTCTTTCTATCTTCCCCTGAGGCATTACTTTGACCTATACTCAGAGCACCAGCTCCATCCTTTCCATCTGACTCCCTTCTGCTAACTCCCAATCAGAACATACTTTTCCCTTCTCCTGGATTTTTCAGGGTATCATTCTTCTACATCCTCTTACATCGCAAAAAGATGCCTCACTCTAGACCTTCCAAATCGGAGTCTGTAGGAGTGACATTGCAGCTCCTTAGATGAAATTGAGGCACATATATCTTGAGATCTTGGCCTTAAACCTGGGGCAGCATTTATGTGGACAGAGAAAAATGCCTGGGGCTCTTAGAGCAGGACTCTGCTTTCAACCAATTTTAAAGCCCCATTACAGTGTATGTACTTCTTTTGCTGTTACATGAGAGGTACCCTAATCGGATCAATTGTAAACCTGCTATGCACTTTGAAAAATGTCATGCAGAAACTGGTACCTAACCAAGGGTAACCATAATAACTGAGGATGAGTTTATAGCTTAAGGAACCAATACTTCAAGTTAATAGTTAATTGGGTCACATCTCTGATTCCCAAAAGGCAAGGCACTTGCTGGTTACAGTAGGAGAGAGGATTCTATTTTATTTTCTATATTTATTTATTTATTTATTTGGCTGCACTGGGTCTTACTTTCGGCCCGTGGGATCTTTGATCTTCATTACAGGATGCAAACACTTAGTGGCAACAGGTGTGATCTAGTTCCCTGACCAAGGATGGAACCCAGGCCCCCTGTATTGGGAGGACAGAGTCTTAGCCACCAGACCACCAGGGACATATGGGAGGGCAAGGGTGGGATGATATGGGAGAATGGCATTGAAACATGTTAATTATCATATGTGAAATCAATCGCCAGCCCAGGATTGATGCTCGGGGCTGGTGCACAGAGATTTCCCAGGGGGAGGGAATCAGGAGGGAGGAGGAAGGGGGGGGTTCTGGAGGGAGAGCATATGTAAACCCATGGTGGTTTCATGTCATTGTATGGCAAAACCAATAAAAAAATAATAATAATAAAATAAAAAAATTTTTTAAAAATAAATAAAATAAAATAAATGGCACACTCATGTGACATGAAATAACAATTGGTCACAAAGTGAGATTCTTTTCAATTGTCTTTCAAGCTCTCTGATTCTCAGAATGCTGCCAGGTGTCTTCTAGAACTAGAACTTCCCAATCTGTTTTCTTATTTTTTTTTTAATAAAAAGAGTAGGTTTCAGGCTACAACTTTCTCAAGCAACAATATTTAATTAGAATGGAATGAGTCTCATGACTTTCTGTCATGAAAATTTCTGTGTATTTATTTTTATTGTTTCTTTTGATTTGTTTTACACACTGGAATAAAATCTCCTTTTATTAATTTATATATTAAACAATAAACTGATTTAAAGAAAAATAATAGTTTAGGTTTTTGAGTTGGTGATGGACAGGGAAGCCTGGCATGCTTCTGTCTGTGGGGTCCCAAAGAGTTGGACACAACTGAGTGACTGAATTGAACTGAATAGTTCTGGTAATATGTGACTGGCAAAAATAATGAAGGGGTCCAATGAATGACTAAACTTTAGAAAAACTGTCTAGAATCTAGTAGATAAAGAACCATGAGCAGGTTAGAGAAATCTTGAGTAAGATTAGAAAACAGATTTTATGTTTTATGTGATTTTATGCAAAAGAACAGCAATTCATTTAGTGTTTCCTAGATAGAAGACATGAATGAGGTTCCTTCCACATCAGCTCTCTTATAGGTATAAAGGCAGGGTAAAAAACCTCTTCCTTTTTCATATGTAAAAAGGCAAAATCAGGAGTCTTTTCTTGACTAAGGGCATGGGCTGCTTTTACTGCTGATTAGTTTGGGACAATTACATATATATAATACATACACATATATATTTAAATATATACATATATTTGTAAACTAAGCACAGTGCACAACACATTGAAAGTCCTTAAAATGAACTTGCATTCTATTGTTATTTAGAATTAGCATACCTGCTGCTCTTTATCATTTTTTAGTGCTAAAAGTGAATCATTGGAATGATCACTTCCTCAGGATGTTTAAACCCATTACAACTTCCACTTTTAATTCCTTACACTTCAAATTAGGCTGAAGAACAATTTGGATCTCTTGACCAAAATTCTTTTCCCATATTTTCTAACATTTACTTTGTATATTTCCAAAATCTTACCTCATACCCAATTATGTTTAGGACCATGGTTCCCCTGGTAGAGGGAGCCCAGCATTGAAAATAGGCTCAGAACATCTGGACTGCTGGGGACCTTGGCTTCTCAAATTTTATAAGCACATTAATAATAACACTTTTTAGCTGACTGAATTATAAGAATTGATTCAGAATGAGTAAAAAGATAGTGAATTTTGTCCACTTTATTACAAATGAGAAGATAGACTGGTAGATTATTTAAATTAGTAATTAGAAATTAGCAATTAGTCAATCCTAAAGGAAATCAGTCCTGAGTATTCATTGGAAGGACTGATGCTAAAGCTGAACTCCAATACTTTGGCCACTTGATGTGAAGAACTGACTCATTGGAAAAGACCCTGATGCTGGGGAAGATTGAAGACAGGAGGAGAAGGGGATGACAGAAGATGAGATGGTTGGATGGCATCACTGACTCAATGGACATGAGTTTGAGCAAGCTACAGAATTTGGTGAGGGACAGGGAAACCTGGCATGCTGCAGGCCATGGGGTTGCAAAGAGTCAAACATGACTGAGCAACTGAACTGAACTGAATTAGAAGACAAACTAAATTATATAGGCAATTAGGCCTTTATTTCTTCTCTAATGAGCTATGGAACTTATTTTTATTTGGTGATATTTTACTCATTTTATACAGTGATGCTCAATTCTGAGATTGAGCTCTTGTGTGAAAGCCTTGAGTAAAAGGTTGTGATTCCTCTTGGTACACTGATTACTAGAAATGGTCTTTGAAAAGCCAGTCTTGCTTGAAAAAATCAACTGTGGGTCTGTCTGTGTTCCTCCTCAGTAAAGTATCAGAGAGAAATGTAGAGGCCTTGCAAATGGAGATATGGCAGCCTTTTTTGAGACCAGGAAAGTGAGACCCTCTTGGAGGCTATACATTAAATAAGATATAATCTACTTTCTATACTCAGTACAAATACATTCACAATATGTGTTTACACTGTTTTCTCTTTTTTTCTTATTTTGCCCTCTCCTTCAACATGAGCTATTATTAGTACTGTCCATTTTCTCCTATTTGCATCAATTCTCAAGTCTCCTATTTAAATCTGTTATCCAAGAACTCTAGGGGTTGACTTTATCCCAAGTAGCTTCTACTCTCTGAGAGTCTAACTGAACCACTTCAGCCAGGTTTTTTTCAATATCACACACTTTCACTGTTGAAGATGGGTCCTACAAAGTCTAACATTTCTTTGTAGCAAGGCCATGGCTAGCTGAAGCTTTGCTAGCACCTAAGTGGTACCCAATAGTAAGGCTCCAAAGTTGCAGCTCTCACGTCATATTCCACAAGGCTGACATCAGTCCAGTCTGGCTGAATTCTGAGAAAATTCTGGCATAAATGACATGCTGTGCCACAATCCTTCCTTCATCCTGAACTTTGATCACTAGGCTGGATGATTTCTTTCCTCAAAGTTAGTTATATTTTATAGAGCTTATTGCTTTTCCTTTCCAACATTCCTTCCAATGTTCATGTCCATCTTAGTTCACAATAAAAGATCTTCTTAATTTCTGGGATGTAGAATTTCAACTAATTCTACTGCAAGAAAATCTATAAAAAATGAAATTTGATAACCCATCTGAATTCAAGACCACTTAGTCTCCTTCATGTATGATTATCTGAAGTGAAGACCTATCTGTGTCTTTAAGGTAGGGCATAGCCAGAGATGTTCCAGTACAATGACTGCTTCATTTCAAATTCTAGTTTGTTTATTCTTTTTTGTAGAATTTATATAGTAGGGAATCTTGAGAAGCTGCCTAAAATGCCCCAAAAGCCAGAGTGAGTGTCCTAGAAATATAATTAGTACATTCTTTATGGATATACTACACTTCCTTTCAGGAAACAAACCCACTATTTTCTCAACTGTTATGTTGTTTATCCTTTAAAAGATACCCCACTATCATGCCATAGCTCATTCTGATTTTTTTATCTGTGTACCCCAAAGATAAACAAACCTCAATGGGGTCTATAAATTTAATTGTCAAGGTGCATTCATATTTCTCAAATGAATTATTGAGCTGGAAACCAAGCAAGATTCGTGAGGTTCAGATCTCATTAAGCAACCACATCTATCATGGTATGAAATGTGTTTCAGCCCTTAGTGGTTTTGAAGCTTTTCAGAAAAGCAGTCTCCAAGTAGAAGGTCTAACCAAAGGAAACTTGGACTAAGGTCAAATCACCCTCACCCTAATGGCTTGAGGTTGTTCCTCTTTGTTTTTCTTGAGCTCTCTAGAGAGAGTCTGACCATAGTCTCTGCCTCTAACAACTACTTGTAGAATCAGAGTTGGCAGGGGACTGAGTAATCAATTAATCTAAACCTTTATTTGAGTCACAAATTCTTTTACTGTTCTAATAAGTGACACAGATGGCCAAGAATACAAATAAATACCCTAAGTCTAAATATTTAAAAGTTAAAAACAAAGCTAAAAAATGGTTAAGAATAAATTCCAGAGTCATGTAAGATTCTGTCTTCAGACCTTAGCAGGCAAAATGTGATAGTTCAGAGTACAATTCCGGAACCAGAATTAGTTCCAAGAAAGTCTATGAAGTTCTCCTTCCCTATAGACTTCAAAGAATGTCTGCTTTGGAGTCTTACATGGGTCCTATTTAGAATCCCCAATGATTCATGAACTCCTTATTGCCAAATTCAGACTTAAACTGAAGAAAGAGGAGAAACCACTAGACCATTCAGGTATGACCTAAATCAAATCCCTTATGATTATACAGTGGAAATGAGAAATAGATTTAAGGGAATAGATCTGATAGAGTATCTGATGAATTATGCATAGAGATTCGTGACATTGTACAAGAGACAGGGAGTAAGATCACCCCCAAGAAAAAGAAATGCAAAAAAAGCAAAATGGCTGTCTGAGGAAGCCTTACGAATAGCTGTGAAAAGAAGAGAAGCAAAAAGCAAAGGAGAAAAGGAAAGATATACCCATTTGAATGCAGAGTTCCAAAGAATAGCAAGGAAAGATAAGAAAGCCTTCCTCAATGATCAGTGTAAAGAAATAGAGGAAAACAATAAAATGGGAAAGACTAGAGATCTCAAGAAAATTAGCGATACCAAGGGAACATTCATTCAAAGATGGGCTCAATAAAGGACAGAAGTGGTATAAACCTAACAAAAGCAGAAGATATTAAGGAGAGGTGGCAAGAATACATAGAAAAACTATACAAAGAAAAGACCTTCATGACCCAGATAATCACAATGATGTGATCACTCACCTAGAGCCAGACATCCTGGAATGTGAAGTCAAGTGGCCCTTAGGAAGCATCACCCCAAATAAAGGTAGTGGAGGTGATGGAATTCCAGTGGAGCTATTTCAAATCCTAAAAAATGATGCTGTGGAAGTGCTGAACTCAATATGCCAGCAAATTTGGAAAACTCAGCAGTGGCCACAGGACTGGAAAAGGTCAGTTTTCATCCCAATCCCAAAGAAAGGCAATGCCAAAGAATGCTCAAACTACCTCACAATTGCACTCATATCACACACTAGCAAAGTAATGCTCAAAATTATCCAAGCCAGTCTTCAGCAATATGTGAACCATGAACTTCCAGATGTTCAAGCTGGCTTTAGAAAAGGGAGAGGAACCAGAGATCAAATTGCCAACACCTGATGGATCATTGAAAAAGCAAGAGAGTTCCAGAAAAACATCTATTTCTGCTTCATTGACTATGCCAAAGCCTTTGACTCTGTGGATCACAATAAACTGGAAAATTCTGACAGAGATGGGGACACCAGACCACCCAACCTGCCTCTTGAGAAACCTGTATGCAGGTCAGGAAGCAAAAGTTAGACTGGACATGGAGCAACAAACTGGTTTCAAATAGGGAAAGGATTACGTCAAGGTTGTATATTGTCACCCTCCTTTTTTAACTTATATGCAGAGTAGATCATGAAAAACACTGGGCTGGATGAAGCACAAGCTGGAATCAAGATTTCCGGGAAAAATATCAAGAATCTCAGATATGCTGATGACACCAGCCTTATGGCAGAAAGTGAAGGGGAGCTAAAAAGCTTCTTGATGAAAGTGAAAGAGGAGACTGCAAAAGTTAACTTAAAACTCAACATTCAGAAAACTAGGATCATGGCATCCAGTCCCACCACTTCATGGCAAACAAATGGGGAAACAGTGGAAACAGTGGCTGACTTTATTTTGGGGGCTCCAAAATCACTGCAGATGGTGAGTGCAGCCATGAAATTAAAAGATGCTTACTTCTCAGAAGAAAAGCTATGACCAACCTAGACAGCATATTAAAAAGCAGAGACATTACTTTGCCAACAAAGATCTGTCTAGTCAAGACTATGGTTTTACCAGTAGTCACGTACAGATGTGAGAGTTGGACTATAAAGAAAGCTGAGGGCTGAAGAATTGATGCTTTTGAACTATGGTGTTGGAGAAGAATCTTGAGAGTCCCTTGGACTGCAAGGAGATCCAACCAGTCATCCTGAAGGAGATCAGTCCTGTTTATTGGAAGGACTGATGTTGAAGCTGAAACTCCAATATTTTGACCACCTGATGCTAAGAGCTAACTCATCTGAAAAGACCCTGATGCTGGGAAAGATTGAAGGCAGGAGGAGAAGGGGATGACAGAGGATGAGATGGTTGGATGGCATCACCAACTCAATGGACATGAGTTCCTGTAAACTCCGGGAGTTAGTGATGGACAGGGAGGCCTGGTATGCTGCACTTCATGGGGTCGCAAGATAGGACCCAGAGGAATATATGTCCTACCACCTTGGTGAATTTCACATGCCTTTTCTTGTATAGGCCAGATTCAGCACTTCTAAGACCCACACTGTGCCAAGGAACCTGAGAAATGGACTCTTCTAAGCTTTCAAAGGGAGATGTGTAAAGGCTCTGTATTAGAATTCTCCAGAGAAATAGAATATTTGGATATATATATATATATATATATATATATATATATATATATATGCATACACACACACACACACATGGCAGAGAAGGCAATGGCACCCCACTCCAGTACTCTTGCCTGGAAAATCCCATGGATGGTGGAGCCTGGTGGGCTTCAGTCCATGGGGTCGCTAAGAGTTGGACACGACTGAGAAACTTCACTTTCACTTTTCACTTTCACACATTGGAGAAGGAAATGGCAACCCACTCCAGTGTTCTTGCCTGGAGAATCCCAGGGACAGGGGAGCCTGGTGGGCTGCTGTCTGTGGGGTCACACAGAGTCGAACACAACTGAAGCGACTTAGCAGCAGCAGCAGCAGCATATATACATGGGCCACAACCCTGACCCTGTTTTGCTTCCCAGAACAGTAGTTTGGAGCTGCCCTGGGAGCACCCACCACAGAGCTCTCTCAAGACACATGTACTGTAAAGAGTCCTAGAACAAGAGATGTCACAGGTTCAGGGAGGGGACCGGTGGACAGGAGGTGGAATTGAGTACCAGTGTGACTGATGGCTATATGGCCAGCCAGGTGGGCAAAGTACCTTGAAGGAATAATCACTGGCTTCAGTGACTCCAGCTCATGGCTGGCTGGTGGGTCTTTGAGAAGGGATTTGGCATAAATACATATGATCTATTTTATCATAAAGTAATAAACAGACGATTTATGTTAAGCAATTGGCTCATGAGATTTTAGAGACCAGAAAATTCAAAATCTGCAGGGTAAGCATGCAGGCTGGAAACCCAGGGAATAATTGATGTTGCAGCTGAAGTCCAAAGGCAGTCTGCTGGCAGAAATCCTGCTTCTTTGGGGTAAGTCTGTCTTTTTTCTCTCTTAAGAGAAAATATCTGGATATTGTGGCCTAGCCAAGTTGACACAAAATAAGTTGTATTTGAACATATTCATCTTACTTCTTTATTTAAGAAAATATCAGTAACTTAATGGAGGCCAAGGAGGCTGCCTAATGGTCAAAGCCTCTAGGTTTTATTTCCATTCTACTGCTAGCAGGCAAAAATGTCAGTACTGAAAAGACATATAACTTCCAAGGGCTGACAGCTTTACTAGGCATGACCACATTTCCACGGGAAGAGTTTGAATTTCAGTTGTCAGGAAATCCTATATTTGGCAAATTGGGGTGATACGTCAAGCCTCATAAATAAAAGCAGGCTAGGTTACTTATAACTATACTAATTATCTTTCCAGTCTACTTTTTGAAGCCAGAAACTTAGGTAATAAGTTAGGTATTAGTTTCTCACATGGTGCTTGTCTCTATTTCTTCTGTACTGTACACCAGAGGGGGAAAATGTGTATCAGTTCAGCTCAGTCCTTCAGTTGTGTCCAACTCTTTGTGACCCCATGGACTGCAGCACACCATGCTTCCCTGTCTATCACCAACTCCCAGAGCTTGCTCAAACTCTCATCCTTCGAGTCGATGATGCCATCCAACTATCTCACCCTCTGTCATCCCCTTCTCCTCCTGCCCTCAACCTTTTCCAACATCAAGGTATTTTCCAGTGAGTCAGCCCTTCACATCAGGTGGCCAAAGTATTGGAGTTTCAGCTTCAGTATCCGTCCTTCCAATGAATACTCAGGACTGATTTCCTTTAGGATGGACTGATCTCCTTGCAGTTCAAGAGACTCTCAAGAGTCTTCTCCAACACCAAGCGTTCAACACCACAGTTCAAAAGGATCAATTCTTTGGTGCTCAGCTTTATTTATACAATAGCTGAGAAAAGAAAAAATTATATATACATATATATATTTTTAAAATGGGAGAGATATTTTTCTCTATATATAAATAACCTGGTTTCACTAAAGATTCTAAGAATCCAGATAAAATTTACCATACTTTGTAGATACTCAAATCAGAAGTCACAGGGGCTATGCCATGTGTTCAGCTTAAACTAACCAAAGAAGGAAAGAGAAAGATTTATAAGATGCTAAGTAGGAATTTTAAACACAATAACACCAACTATATATGCCAAACACTGCCAGACACACTGTATATACATTATTTCTAGTTCTAAATACTAGACAGTAAGTGTCATTTCTCACAATTTAAAGGTAAGATTAGATTCAGAAAGTTAGAACAACCTGCCTGAGGTATACTGAAAGCAACTTGTTCTGCCAGGATTCAAGTAGCTGTTCTCTTTGTGGAAAAGTGAAGGGCAGGTGCAGACTTCTCGCACTTCCAGAAGCATCAGGAAACCCAGGAACTTTGAGTGGATGTACAAAATAGCCTCAACTCTGAGGGCTGAAAATCCCTTTGAGCAGTTTCCAAGCCACCTCAAGTTTCTGGAATTTTCTCACTTCATCTTAAAGAATGAGAATTTATACAACTTCAGTGAAAATCCTATGAAAAAGACCAATGTCAAGATACAGAACATTTTCCTGTGAGCTCAAGGAAAGACTGGCAAGTTGCAGAAGAGGAAACCTGAGATAGAAAATTAATGACCTGAGCTCTTTTCTCACACCTAACTCTCTTCCTTAATCCAAATCAGTGACAGGGACCACTACTAAAAATCACCAAAACTTTTCTTCATTCATTCTTTCTTTCATTCATTTATCTCATTCTACATACTAGAAAAAGCGCTACAAAAAGGAGATGAAAGACACAGTCCCTGTGTCTTGAGGAACTTGCTATCCAGCCCTAGAGAAAAACAAATATGACATAATTATAATATAGCTGGTTAAGTAAAATAGCAGATTTGTGTAATGGATAGTATGAGAGCATAGGAAGGGCTTCCAAGCAGCAAGCAAATTACTTTCCAAGGAGGAACTTCGGAGATGATGGTTGCTTCAGAAGGTTGAAGGAGCAGCAGTAGTTGCATTAATGGCACATGGGCTTACCAAGTGTTGCTGGGGTGCTCAACCAAGGTCATTTCCAGAGTAGCTAGTAAGCCAGGTGGCCTCAGGGACCAGGAGGAAGACAGAATTTGTGAAAGATCATCCCTTCTGGGAAGAATTCTTGATTTAAAGACCTACAATTCCAACAGTTTCAATGGATGAGAGCCAAGATAGAGAATAGGTGTTTTGTATTTTGCACCTCGTTTGCACCCCAGGCTGGTATACTTGGTAAGTTCTCATGCTTTTAGAGACTTCCAGATATTATTTCATTTGAATCAACTCAGCTCAGAAATTTCAAACACAGCAGCACCATATCACAATGTTTATAGAAATGATATCTATCATGGAATAAATTGTGGAATTCTGTGTCTGTAGCTAAAAAGGAGTTTAAGACAGATAGTCACTGCTCTTAAGAGTCCTCTGTAAACTAGCAAATTTTACTATAATGTTTAGAACTGTGGAGTAGAGTCTGCATGGAAACTCTCTCACTAGCCCTTAATTCCACACTGTTAAAGGCTACCAGGCTTTCAGAAACCTAGCAAAGGCCTGTCTATTTATAGCTACACAGACAGATACATTCACAGTAAACTTGCTGTTGTCCAGTTGCTCAGTCGTGTCCAACTCTGCGAATCCATGGACTGCAGCACGCCAGGTTTCTCTGTCCTCCACTCTCTCCCAGAGTTTGCTCAAGTTCATGCCCATGTGTACAATCACATCAAAACATGTAAACACTTAGGATCTATAGAATGACCTGGTCATTACATAATGAAAAATATGTTCAGGTTCTGTTACTATTAATAGGTATAAAGAAAATATCTTCTAGATTTCTCTGTGACAGGTCTGATGTTCCTCACCAGCTCCCTTTCCTCGGAGAGTAGTGTATGTGAGGTAAGATGGCAGAGTACAGTAGGAAAACAGGTGGAGATTTGGAGATTTAGGTCAACCCAGTGGTCTCATCTGGGAACAAAGCTAAATGCAGGCCTGTCTTTGTCTAGTCTGTACCAGTTTGACTTTCTTGTGTTCAGTTGTTAACATTTGAATTGCATCCCCCTAAAAAAGATATTTGAAGTTTTAACCCTCAGGACCTCAGAATGTGACCTTGCTGGAAATATGGTTGTTTTCAGATGGGATTACTTAAGCTAAGTTGTAGTCACACAGGAATAGTGTGCTTAGTTGCTCAGTTGTGTCCGATTCTCTGCAACCCTATGGACTGTAGTCTGCCAGGTTCCTCTGTCCATGGGATTTTCCTGACAGGAATACTGGAATGGGTTGCCATTTCCTCCTCCAGGGGATCTTCCAGACCCAAGGATCAAACTGATGTCTCTGCATCTCCTGCATTGCCAATGGGTTCTTTACCACTGAGTCACAGGGGAAGAAGGAATAGAGTGGGCCCTTAATCCAACATGACTGGTATTCTTCTAAGAGACACAGAGACATAGACACATGAAGGGAGAAAGCCATATGATGATAGAGGCAGAGACTGAAATGCTGCAGCTGGAAACCAGCAAATGCCAAGAGATGTTGACAACAGCTGGAAGGTAGCAAAAAGCAAGGAATTTTCTCATGTGCAGGTTTCAGAGGGAGCATGGCTCTGCCAATGCCTTAATTCTGGATGTCTAGCTTCCAGAACTGAGAGACAATAAATACCTATTGTCTGAAGCCTCTCAGTTTGTAGTGCTTTGTTTTAGCAGCCTCAGGAAACTAATATACCAGTCCAGGATAGAGCTGAGATTTCCTAGGTCCTATGAGGGAGCCTCCTGCCAGCATCCCAAAGAGGAACCAGGACAATATCTGTGGTTTCTCCTCACTCTGAAATTGCCCCTTCCCTCCCCCATCTCCATCACTTTGCAGCCCCTGGAGGTCAAGGCTGACTATCTGCTTTCTAGGCATTTGTCTCTCTCCTCCTAACCATCAGCAGGATCCAAGGAGTCAAGCTTTCCTAACTTCCTTTTCCAACTTGATCAGATATCCCTTTCCTCAAACTCCATGATCAAACCCACCAATCCTTATGTCTTAATATATTGAAGAAAAGAAAGAAATTTGAAACATAGTTTTCTCTCCAAAAAAAAGTCTAGCTTTTGAGTCTCTTGCCTTTCTCAGACTCAAATATCCCATTTGAGATGCCAGAAGCCAGTTATTAACCATCTCATTGTCTTTCTAAGTCTCACATCCATTAAGAGTCATCATATGTAGCTTTGAGGCAAAAAGTTTGGACTCAAATGGTATTTGAGAGCTGAGCAGTCAGTCACACAATCATTGCTGAGTTAGTTACCTTTTCTGCAGACAAATTGTAACTATGATCTCTCCTCTCCTTGAGAAGTGAAGGAAAAAGAACTCTTCAGCTGTACTCTCTCATGCTCCAACACCTTTACTGGTCTGTGCATTTCTTTCTGGCAGTCTAGACCAGGAACAGGCTGACAGACACACTGTAAACCTTGGGTCTTTGAGAATCAAGGTCAGTACTTCTGGTGCTAAAATTTCAGCTTCTCTATCTACCAGTGCCAGTTTGAATCCTGGAGACAGAGTTGTGAGTGAAGTAGAAAAAGATAGCTTTATTACTTTGCAAGGAAAAGGGGGATACAATGGGATCGTGACTTCAAAAACTGTCCCAACCTGGAGAAGATAGAAGTTTTACAGTAATGGTTCAAAGAAGATGTGATCAGCTTGTGGACATTCTTCTGATGGGTTGGTGGTAAGGTATGTAGGAGTCAGCATCATCAATCTTCAGGTCCAACTGCTCTGGGGTCTACATCCTTGTGGGCAGCATACCATTGTTAACTGTTAACTTCTCCCACCTGGAGGGGTTTTCAGGGTCTCCAAAATAGCTCAAAGATTCTGTTGCATGTATTCCTGATGAGCAGCCAGGACATTGCCCCAAGGCTACTCTTGACTATTTCTCCCTGGTCTCACATCCTCTCCCTGCTCTAATTAGCAACAGCTTGAATCAGCCCTTGGAACTCATGGAAGATCATGGAGGCTGAATGAAGATTATATCCTGTAATCAAAGAAATGGGGTACACAGAAAGCCTTTGTGCCCAGGAGCCCCACAGGGCCCTGTGTGGTATCACTTCTTCTAAATAGATCTCTTAACATTTGATGGCTTCAACATGTAATCTTACTGTGTGTTAATGGTCATAATGGGTTTAGTAAATACTTACTGTCTAGCCATGTTCTACCCTGGAACTCTGGAATGGAAGTTACTTGTGGCTTACAATCCTCCTTGTCTTTTCTCCCTTTCCAACAGACTGTGATATTGTTTAGATATCTACCCTTTTCTGACACAGCCCCTGTCCCTCAGTGAGCTGATGGGTCAAATGTTATTACATACTTTTTCTGAGATTGGTTCTAAGATGAGCATGTGACCCACATCAGACTGATGGGACTCACAGAGTTTCTGCCTGGGATTTCCAGGGAAAAAGCTTCTTTGTCCTTAGAGGATGCTTCATGAAGCAAATCTGTTTTAATATGGAAAGTGGAAGAAAAGAGCATGTAGCCCTGATTGCAGCAGCAGCTGTCCTGCAGTTATGAGGACAACAGTCTTTACAATGAAGCCTATGTTCAACAGAGCTCAGAGATGAAACCCATCTGAGTCCAAGAACTGAAGCCCAGTGAATCCATGATGCCTAGT
Source organism: Antilocapra americana (assembly GCA_007570785.1). Lineage (NCBI taxonomy): Eukaryota > Metazoa > Chordata > Mammalia > Artiodactyla > Antilocapridae > Antilocapra > Antilocapra americana. The sequence continues at coordinate 45,671,326 of ML664161.1, read as the reverse complement.
TATCTGAGTCAATGACTTTATGGTTTAAATTAATTTGACAGCTGTGCTTCAAAGCATCCTAACAGATTCAAACTTTAGTGGACATACATTTTAGAGTATGTACAATATAAGGGGAAAGCCACAGATCACTGTGGCTTTTTCTCTCATTGATGCATAAATTTATTCCACCTGGATGTTCTTGGAACCATGGAAGATTTGTTCCTTATATTTCTACTTCTAGATGCTTCACCTTTCCATAGCATATAATGATCAACTCATCTGCTCACATTAAGAACTTAATATTTAATGTATAAATTCAAAACATGGCTATTCCGTGGTTTACTCCCAGGAAGAAGGCTTTTTAACTTTAACATTATCAACAATGTATAGGTGGGAGAACAGAAATACTGAAAGGAAAAGACCTGCTTAAACCCATAAATTTTCATAATCTAGGTAATTGTCACAAACACAAATCAGTATAGAACCATTTCAAGAATACATAAAAGGCTCAATTTTTCCCTAATACGCTGGACCCAGAATCCTAACTCTGTCAATGTATTTCTAGTTAAATAATATATGAAGATTCTTATACTGTCAAAAGAAAAGATTTGTAGGGAGACATTAAGATGTTAGTTTCAAGAGAGTCTCACCTTTGAGAACTTTTTTATTTGGGAGGGGGTTGCACAACACATCACGGGGTGCAGGATCTTAATTCCCTGACCAGGTATCAGACTCACATGCCCTGCACTAGAAGCATGGAGTTTTAACCCCTGGACCAGCAGGTAAGTCCTAGACCTCTTAATGAAATCAAGTTTAGTGGGAAGTACTTAGAGTAGAGTTAGATAAATAAACACTTCTCCATGAGAAGGATACACAAACTACACTTCTTTGTAAATAACCCCTGAAATTAAGATTTTATTCACTCGAATATTCTCAATTTTTAACTCATTTAAATCATTAGCCTATAAGAGAGCTGGAAAAGGAAAGGAAGGTTGAAATACAATCAATTAACTTCTCTTAGGTAATTTAAGGAAGTTTAATTTGGAAGACTTTTCTGGAATGAAATCCAGGCTATCTTTATCTTTTCTGGCTCTCCTTAGTACATTTCCTACTACTACTAAATTAAAACCACATAAAGCTTAATATTTTTTATTGTCTTTTAAATAAAGCCTAAAAATTAAGCCAGACAGGCAAAACTCTTTCAGCATGATATTTGCTAGAATTGTCCAATTACTATCCAGTTATTCAAAGGGATACACCTGACATTTTGGGAATAAGTTTACCCACATAATCTTTATTCATGGCCGGAAAAATATAGTTTTCTGTGTGTTTGGATACTTTTAAATACCTGTGCCATTTTTCTTTCCTTTACCTAAGCATTGGGAAATCTTGGCAGCTAAAACAAGAATTGAATGCTACATTTTCTCTCAGGCAGGTAGTCAGGACACAGAAAGCGTAACAGTAGAACAAACAGGAACTCCTTAAAACTTAGTGGTAAAGCTGTTATTTTTGCTCTGTTGCCAGGGAAGGAATGCAGGAACTCTGCCAGCCCTCTCTTCTGGCCATTCTGCCCAGGGAGGTGTCGTCATGTGATGGGGAGGTGGGAGTAGGGGCAGGGAGTGAGACTCAGAGGAACCAGAGCCCTTAACTTCTGAGAGATCCAGCCTATCTCTGGGAGCGAGGCAGGCTACAGGTCTGCAATTTCCTGCTGTAGGACTGATCCCAACCAGAACTTGCTGGGTGGTTTGTAATCACCTTTGTAACTATCACAAGTCCACTCACCCAAAATGACAAGTTGTTTGTTATGGCCCTTTGGAGTTTCTCTTTAAAATGGAGAGGTTTGGGATAAGTAATGCTAACATAAATGTCGAAGCACTCACACCCTGGATAAATATTAATAGATAACTACTTATTTCTCTGAGCTAATAGCAAGTGCATGTAAAGCCACATGATCACCTTTATGTTATTAAGAGGGGTGGGGGAAAAAATCTGACTTGAAGATTTCCAAAGAACATACTAGTAAGTTTACAGTAGAAAAATGATTTAATTTGACTAATTTGAAGCTTGGGCTTGGACAGTGTACTTCTTTTGCTTTCTTTCACTGGATTTCTTTGTCCTGAAAGCAGCTATTGAGGACTTCTGTATGATGGACTGAGATAGGCTCTGTGTGAGCAAGTCTGAATGAGTTATTGTTATCCTCCATACTCTTAAAGGAGTAGTGTATAATACATGCTAAGCACTTAGCACTTTTTGAATGCTAAATGAATAATACTTCATTTCAGTTCAGTTCAGTTCAGTCGCTCAGTTGTGTCCAACTCTGAAACCCCATGAATTGCAGCACAGCAGGCCTCCCTGTCCACCACCAGCTCCCAGAGTCTACCCAAACCCATGTCCATAGAGTCGGTGATGCCATCCAGCCATCTCATCTTCTGTTGTCCCCTTCTCCTGCCCTCAATACTTCCCAGCATTAGGGTCTTTTCCAGTGAATCAACTCTTCACATTAGGTAGCCAAAGTACTGGACCTTCAGCCTCAACATCAGTCCTTCCAATGAACACCCAGGACTGATCTCCTCTAGGATGAACTGGTTGAATCTCCTTGCAGTCCAAGGGACCCTCAAGAGTCTTCTCCAACACCACAGTTCAAAAGCATCAATTCTTTGGCTCTCAGCTTTCTTCATTGTCCAACTCTCACATCCATACATGACCATTGGAAAAACCATAGCTTTGACTAGACAGACCTTTGTTGGTAAAGTAATGTCTCTGCTTTTAAATATGCTATCTAGGTTGGTCATAACTTTCCTTCCAAGGAGTAAGTGTCTTTAAATTTTAGGGCTGCAATCACCTTCTGCAATGATTTTGGAGCCCCCAAAATAAAGTCTGACACTGCTTCTACTGTTTCCCCATCTATTTCCCATGAAGTGATGGGACCAGATGCCATGATCTTAGTTTTCTGAATGTTGAGCTTTAAGCCAACTTTTTCACTATCCTCTTTCAGTTTCATAGAGAGACTTTTTACCTCCTCTTCACTTTCTGCCATAAGGGTGGTGTCATCTGCATATCTGAGGTTCTTGATATTTTCCCGGCAATCTTGATTCCAGCTTGTGTTCTTCCAGCCCAGCGTTTCTCATGGTGTATTCTGCATACAAGTTAAATAAGCAGGGTGATAATATACAGCCTTGACGTACTCCTTTTCCTATTTGGAAGCAGTCTGTTGTTCATGTCCAGTACTAACTGTTGCTTCCTGACCTGCATACAGGTTTCTCAAGAGGCAGGTCAGGCGGCCTGGTATTCCCATCTCTTATAGAATTTTTCAGTTTATTGTGATCCACACATTCAAAGGCTTTGGCATAGTCAAGAAAGCAGAAATAGATATTTCTCTGGAATTCTCTTGCTTTTTTGATAATCCAGCAGATGTTGGCAATTTGATCTCTGGTTCCTCTCCCTTTTCTAAAGCCAGCTTGAACATTTGGAAATTCGTGTATTGCTGAAGCCTGGCTTGGAGAATTTTGAGCATCACTTTACTAGCATGTGAGATGCATGCAATTGTGCGGTAGTTTGAACATTCTTTGGCCTTTCTTTGGGATTGGAATGAAAACTGACCTTTTCCAGTCCTGTGGCCACTGCTGAGTTTTCCAAATTTGCTGGTATATTGGGTGCAGCACTTTCACAGCATCATCTTTCAGGATTTGAAATAGCTCTACTGGAATTCCATCACCTCCACTAGCTTTGTTTGTAGTTTGTAGTGATGCTTTCTAAGGCCCACTTGACTTCACATTCCAGGATGTCTGGCTCTAGGTGAGTGATCACACCATAGTAATTATCTGAGTCGTGAAGATCTTTTTTGTATAGTTCTGTGTATTCTTGCCACCTCTTCTTAATATCTTCTGCTTCTTTTAGGTCCATACCATTTCTGTCCTTTATCGAGCCCATAGTTCATCAGGCACTGTCTATCAGATCTAGTCCCTTAAATCTATTGCTCACTTCCACTGATACCTGGTGTGCTGAAATTCATGGAATCACAAAGAGTAGGACATGACTGAGCAACTGAACTGAACTGAACTGAGTGGTCAAGTGGTTTTCCCTACTTTCTTCAGTTTAAGTCTAAATTTGGCAATAAGGAGTTCATGATCCAAGCCACAGTCAGCTCCCAGTCTTGTTTTTGCTGACTGTATACAGCTTCTCCATCTTTGGCTGCAAACAATATCTTCACCTGAGACATTTAAATTATATTGTGTAGAGTATCTTCTACAATATATAAAATTATATTTTGTAGAGAATCTATTCACAGAAGAACTATACAAAGCAGATCTTCTTGACTCAGATAACCATGATGGTGTGATCACTCAATTAGAGTCAGATTCTGGAATGCAAAGTCAAGTGGGTCTTAGGAAGCATCACTACGAACAAAGCTAGTGAAGTGATGGAGTTCCAGTTGAGCTATTTCAGTTCCTGAAAGATGAAGCTGTGAAAGTGCTGCACTCAATATGCCAGCAAATTTGGAAAACTCAGCAGTGGCCACAGGACTGGAAAACATCTGTTTTTATTTCAATCCATAAAAAAGCAATGCCAAAGAATGCTCATACTACCACGCAGTTGCACTCATCTCACACGCTAGTAAAGTAATGCTCAAAATTCTTCAAGCCAGGCTTCAATAGTACATGAACCATGAATTTCCAGATATTCAAGCTGGCCTTAGAAAAGGCAGAGTAACCAGAGATCAAGTTGCCCACAACCACTGAATCATCAAAAAAGCAAGAAAGATCCAGGAAAACATCTACTTCTGCTTTATTGACTATGCCAAAGCCTTTGACTGTGTGGATCACAACAAACTGTGGAAAATTCTTAAAGAGATAGTCATATCATTCCACCTGATCTGCCTTCTGAGAAATCTGTATGCAGGTCAAGAAGCAACAGTTAGAATTGGACATGGAACAGCAGACTGGCTCCAAATTGGGAAAGGAGTACATCCAGGCTGTATATTGTCACTCGGCTTATTTAATTTATATGCAGAGTACATCATGAAAAATCTGGGCTGGAAGAAGCACAAGCTGGAATCAAGATTGCCGGGAGAAATATTGATAACCTCAGATATGCAGATGACACCACCCTTATGGCAGAAAGCGAGGAAGAACTAAAAAGCCTCTTGATGGAAACAGTGAGAGACTTTATTTTGGGGGGCTCCAAAATCACTTCCAATGGTGATTGCAGCCATGAAATTAAAAGACATGTGCTCGTTGGAGGAAAAGCTTTGACCAATCTAGACAGCATATCAAAAAACAGAGAGATTACTTTGTCAACAAAGGTCTGTCTAGTCAAGGCTATAGTTTTTCCAGTAGTCATGTATGGATGTGAGAGTTGGAGTATAAAGAAGCCTGAGTGCTGAAGAATTTATGCTTTTGAACTGTGGTGTTGGAGAAAACTCTTGAGAGTGCCTTGAACTGCAAGGAGATCCAACCAGTCCATCCTAAAGGAGATCAGTCCTGGGTGTTCATTGGAAGGACTGATGTTGAAGCTGAAGCTTCATTACTTTGGCCACCTCATACAAAGAGCTGACTCATTTGAAAAGACCCTGATGCTGGGAAAGATTGAATGTGGGAGGAGAAAGGGATGACAGAGAATGAGATGGTTGGATGGCATCACCAACTCAATGGACATGAGTTCAAGTAAACTCCGGGAATTGGTGATGGACAGGGAAGCCTGACGTACTGCAGTCCATGGGGGTCACACAGATTCGGACACAACTGAGCAACTGAACTGAACTGAGAGTATCTTTTTGTTAAAGTTAATATTAAAATTCATTCCATATGTACATGTTTGATGGTAAGGTGAAGACATTTGACTGTTAAAATTTGATCAAGAAGGCACTAAATGTGTAATCCAGCTACAAATAATGAGCAATATATTTTATGACTTCAAAATATGTCACAAACTATTTCCTTGAGCGTGATTCTGTTAAATGAGAATAAGCTACTTTGTTTGGAACGAATTGAAAGTTAACCTAAGTAGCCTGGTGGAGTCCTAGAGAGGTGCTGTGTGAGAAAGTGCTTGGTAAGGCGTCATGAAGCTTTTCATAAGCACAGGTCACCAGAATGGAAGTTGGAGCTTCAGACAGGCTGGAAACCACCAGATAGTCCCAGTCCTATGCTGGCTGGCTCTACAACCTGGGGCAGGTTGTTTTACCCCTGGAACCTTCGTTTTATCATATATAAAATGTAAAAGAATACTATTTACTTTATGCATTTTTAGTGACAATGAAATGAACTAACGCACAGAAGCATGTTAGCCTAGTGGCAGTTCATAGCAAGAATTTTATCAACATTAGCAAGCATCATCTTTTTCTTCATTATCTTCACATCAACACAAGAAAAGGTAATTTCTCCTTTACTTCTCATCTTACAAAATGTCAAGATTCCAAGAGAAAAAGAGGAAAGAAAAAACAAAAGCAAGCAGAAGTGCTGCTAAATCACATTCTTACAAACTCTCACCTAGAACAAGACCTACAAGACCTTCTAGAACTAACACCCAAAAAAGATGTCCTTTTCATCATAGGGGACTGGAATGCAAAAGTAGGAAGTCAAGAAATACCTGGAGTAACAGGCAACTTTGGCCGTGGAGTACACAATGAAGCAGAGCAAAGGCTAATAGAATTTGCCAAGAGAATGCACTAGTCATAGCAAACACCCTCTTCTAACAACACAAGAGAAGACTACACACGGACATCACCAGATGGTCAATACCGAAATCTGATTGATTATATTGTTTGCAGCCAAAAATGGAGAAGCTCTATACAGTCAGCAAAAACAAGACTGGGAGCTGACTGTGGCTCAGGTCATGAACTCTTTATTACAAAATTCAGACTTAAATTGACGGAAGTAGGGAAAACCACTAGACCATTCAGGTATGACCTAAATCAAATCCCTTATGATTATACACTGGAAGTGACAAATATGTTCAAGGATTTACCATAGTTCTTGGTGTATTTTAGGAGTTTAAAAACTATTTCTGAATGAATGAATGAATCAATAAATGAATGCATATGCATCAGATAATCAGGTGCAAAACATGATTTGTAGAGTTGCTGGAGCCAGTATAAGTGCCTTATTAGGGGACCAAAATACAATATTCTTCCCAGTCAAGTTTGAAAATAATGAAAAGGGAGACATGGCAGAAGGAGATTGAAATCTCATCCTCGTTATCGATAAAGATAATAAAGAAAGGCATGGCTTAGGTGCATGATGACAGTGGACTTCCTAAAAATGCACTCCAGAATCAGACAGACTCATGCACCAGCTACTGCCTAGCTCCCACCACAGGACTTGCCTCTGCACAGCTTAGAGGGAGAAAGGGTAAACCGGAGTGTGTACTTCCTGTGATTGGCTGGCTCCCAACTACACAGCAGTAGTTTATTTCCCAAAAGCACCACTGCAAGGGTTGTCTCTTCTCTGGGACAGAGTGACTCAAGTACGGGAGACAGGCCAAGAGGGTTACAGCAACTGATGTCAGTTCGAATCATAAACAGGAGCCAAGAGAAATGGCTGTGCTGTCATCCCCATTATCTTCACATGCACTGATTGGTTTAGATGCCGGTGGTATTTCCCACAAGTGACAGGAAAAGGAGACCACAAAGATATCCCCAGATTGTGTATCAATCAGTGGATTATCTTCTGACTTCCCCTCTCTAGTTCCCCCTTTTCAGTTGATCTATGAACAGACTGAATGACATACTCAGATACACCTATCAAGATTTTAAAATTATTTTGGTTTCTGAAAGAGTATACTTCATCTTTTATTCAATTAATTCAATAAAGCTTTGCAAATATGTATTGAGACCCTACCAAGTGCAAAAAATAGTAGAATATATCAGAGTGATCTGGAGTTTAAAATCCAGCCAGCTTCTACTGGATTTTTTTCTCTTAGAGAAAAGGAAACTCAGTCACTTATGAGATCAAAATGAACAAAGAAAAACATTTCCTTGTTTTCTTTTCTTTTCTAATTTCCAAATGTTCTTCTGAGTAGTTTGAGTAGTTAAGTGACTGTTTACCCAGAACTTAAAACATTTCTTTTATCATTAGCATTAGAGCCAGCATACTAACAATAAAGGTCATGGAAATGTATAAAGGTCTGGAGAGTCGTCCGTCTATCTTCCCTCATCTCATCCACACTGCCCCCTTGCACAGAGGCCTGCAACTGGTAAAGAGAGGAATTGGGCAAAAAGGTTTGGATGGATTGTTCATATCCATTTTCACAACTGAAAAACAACTCAGACTAAAGAATAAATTATTTTTCCTCTTGGCATGAAAGGCATCAAACTTACCCCTCCAATCTTATCTTCCTGGATATTCCACTGTTTATTTGTTTTAAAAAATGTTGATATCCTATATTTCTAAGATTTGTGTTTGTTTTTTTTATTTAACTAGATTCTAGAAGATTATCCACAATATTTTACAAGCTTTTAAACTCACAATATTTTTTTTAATTCTGTTTTGCTTTTATCTCATTTGCTTTACATCTTCTTATCACTAACTGGCAGACTAGTCAGAAGAAAAAGGGATTGGATATGATTCTAACTCCTAAGACATATAGATTCAGAGTCTACTCTCAACTTCAATTGTTTAGCCAAACCATATTAAGAAATTTGTAATTTGGAACAGGCATCCATGGCCTCAGAATTGTTCCTTATTGCCAGAAAAGCAGCTTCTTTTCCTTCTCCCACTTCCATATCTCTATTAGGAACACAAAGTAATTCATAAAAGAAATTGCCACGTTCACTTTGGATTAGCTTGGCAGCATACACTGCATGAAGACAAGGAGGGAAAATTTTAAACTTTGGGGCATGTATAAATATTGTTTCTAAACATGAATAAGGAAAATAACAAATAGCAGCAACATATCCCAGAGTATACCATTGTCTGCATGAAGTGCTATGGGATTTTAGGTAACAATTATGCTTCCATGACTTTTATTTTAGATTTGTAAAGAAAGAAATGAATAGAAAGGTATCATGACATGTGTTTTTTAAAATCTCTATATTCAGAATCTATTCAGAAGATAGAATAAATAAAAGGAAACAATTAGTAGATTCACAAATCTTGCAGGGACTTCAAATTACTTCGCATATGCATTTAAAAAGTTTTTTTAATGCATTATTTAACAATAACCCTACTGAGAAATGCTGGACTAAATGAAGCACAAGCTGGAATCAAAATTGCTGGGAGAAATATCAATAACCTCATATATTCAGATGACACCACCTTTATGGCAGAAAGTGAGAAAAGCTTAAGAGCCTCTTTATGAAAATGAAAGAGGAGAATGAAAAAGTTGACTTAAAGCTCAACATTCAGAAAACTAAGATCATGGCATCCAGTCCCATCACTTCATGGCAAATAGATGGGGAAACAGTAGAAATAGTGGCTGACTTTAGTTTTGGGGGATCCAAAATCACTGCAGATGGTGATTGCAGCCATGAAATTAAAAGGCTTACTCCTTGGAAGGAAAGCTATGACCAACCTAGACAGCATATTAAAAAGCTGAGACATTACTTTGCCAACAAAGGTCCATCTAGTCAAGGCTATGGTTTTTTCAGTAGTCACGTGTGGATGTGAGAGTTGAACTATAAAGAAAGCTGAGTGCCAAAGAATTGATGCTTTTGAATTGTGGTGTTGGAGAAGGCTCTTGAGGGTCCCTTGGACTGCAAGGAGACCCGGGCATTCCATCCTAAAGGAGATCAGTCCTGAGTGTTCATTGGAAGGACTGATGTTGATGCTGAAACTCCAATCCTTTGGCCACCTGATGCAAAGAGCTATTTCATTTGAAAAGACCCTGATGCTGGGAAAGATTGAAGGCAAGAGGAGAAGGGAACGACAGAGGATGAGATGGTTGAATGGCATCACCAACTCAATGGACATGAGTTTGGGTAAACTCTGGGAGTTGGTGATGGACAGGTAGGCCTGGCATGTTGCTTTCCATGGGGTCGCAAAGAGTCAGACATGACCGAGCAACTGAACTGACCTGAAGTTAACAGAAGGTTTATTAAATATTAGATTTTAAAAGAGGATTTAATGTGCTAAAAATAGTCATTATTGGGCTTTTATAATAATATTCACTTAATAAAATACATAGTATTATTATTTTTTTTGGCCCAAATCATTTTGAGTGCATGAAGAAAAATGGGATACTCCCAGGAGAAATGGAAAGCACATTTCTAAGGTTGATAAACCAAAAGGGAATCTTGGCCAAAATTTTCTTAGAATCATCAATTTAAGTCCATCCATCTGGAGAAGCAATCAGTAATTTTGTAGTAAAACCCGGCTCTATAACATACCACTGTAATACCCCATGGAAATGCTCCATTTTTATAGTATATTTACCCTATATTTGGGCTTCCCTGGTGGCTCAGTGGTAACAATCTGCCTGCATGCAAGAGAGGTGGGTTTGATCCCCTGGTCGAGAAGATACCCTGGAGAAGTAAATGGCAACCCACTCCAATATTCTTGCCTGGGAAATCCCATGGACAGAGGAACCCGGTGAGCTACGGTCTATGGAGTCACAAGAATTGGACACAACTTAGTGACTAAACCACAACCACCACCTATCTATATTTAATAGGATCCAATACCTTTTATCATTCAAAGATAAATTTGAATTAATGTTTATTATTTCATATAAGACATGAAAATATGCAGGTAGAGATATCATCCATCCATAGCCAGATATATAGATAACATAGATGTTGTAAATATAGATAGAAATATAGGCTTGAGTGTAGATATAGATGTACCTTGGGATAAAAACATAAGTTTAAGGTGAGGATAGATAATTTCATAAAGACTAATTCACCAGTAAGATGTATTACCTACCAACATTCATTTTAGGTTAGAAGGCTCAAGGTTAATTATGGTATCTCATAGAGAGCATGAACAGGTTGTGTTGGGCAGAATTATTCCCGCCAGTTCTGGGAGAAGCAGAAACAGATTTGTGGTATTGTTTACCATGATGCTGACTTAGGAGTCTAGCCTTTGACTCTAAGTCTTAGTTGTGAGCCCTGCCTAGATGGACTATGTTTCTTACCTGAGCCCTCCCAGAGCCAGGACCCAGAAGTCTTGCCCCTGCAATCATTTGATCACTGCTGCCAATAGCTACCACAACTCCTACCACCATTTAGCTCCTTACACCAAATACACATTAATCTATATGGAATCATCATCTTTTCCCCAAATCTTAAACTGTTTCTGCTAATGGTACTCTTTGTTTGTATTGGTACGAAATTTGCAAATTTAAAATGTTTTTATGCTTATATCAAAGAAAAAAAAAGAATACCAAAACATAAAATTATGCAAATTATTCAAATATTTTAAGAACACTCCACCCATCACCCCTCCATTCCCAATCCCCAGAGGCAAACAGCATGGATATTAGTCTTTCTTTTCTTTTCATGTTTTTGTAATTTTCACATTTATTACTTATGACATGCATCTTATTAATAAAATGTAATAAATGATCAGCAACTCTGGAAAAATTTACATAAATTCTTTCTAGATAGCCTTTAATTCAATCTTTTTTTTCTGACACTTGGGCTTTTCTTGTGCTTTTAAAAAAAGATGATATTATCCACATTGATTTATAATGTTCTCTTTTCACTTAAGATGTTCAGTTCAGTTCAGTTCAGTCACTGTAATAACCAACTCTTCGACCCCAGAGACTGCAGTACAACAGCCCTCCCTGTCCATCGCCATTTCCCAGAGTTTACTCAAACTCATGTCCATTGAGTTGGTGATGCCATCCAACTATCTCATTTTCTGTCATCCCCTTCTCTTCCCACCTTCAATCTTTCCCAGCATGACGGTCTTTTCAAATGAGTCAGCTCTTCGTATCAGGTGGCCAAAGTGTTGGAGTTTTAGCTTCAGCTGAATAGTCCAGTGAATATTCAGGACTGATCTCCTTTAGGATAGACTGGCTGGATCTCCTTGCAATTCTTTGGTGTTCAGTTTTCTTTATGGTTCAACTCTCACATCCATACATGACTACTGGAAAAACCATAGCTCTGACTAGATGGACTTTGTCGGCAAAGTAATGTCTCTGCTTTTTGATAGGCTGTCTAGGTTGGTCATAGCTTTTCTTCCAAAGAGCAAGCACATTTTATTTCATGGCTGCAGTCAATTTCCTTAGATTTACTAATTATCATATGATTCCATTGCATAGACATAGCATAGTTTATTTAACCATTATCTGACTGATGGTGATTTCAGTTTTTCAATTTTGTCCTACCACAAACAAGGTTGCAGTAAATATCTTGGCACATATAACTTTAAGCACTTTTGCTATCTCTTCTTTATAAGACAGATTTCGGGGGGTGACATTGGTGGATCATAGAATGCCCTATGTGAACAATTTTTAAAAGATGCTGTCACATTATTTTGGTCAATTTTCAACTTTTATAGTCTAAGATCTTCACAACCCAGATAATCACGATGGTGTGATCACTCACCTAGAGCAAGATATCATGGAATGTGAAGTCAAGGGGCCTTAGAAAGCAACACTACAAACAAAGCTAGTGGAGGTGATGGAATTCCAGTTGAGCTATTTCAAATCCTGAAAGATGATGTTGTGAAAGTGCTACACTCAATATGTCAGGAAATTTGGAAAACTCAGCAGTGGCCACAGGACTGGAAAATTCAGTTTTCATTCCAATCCCAAAGAAAGGTAATGCCAAAGAATGCTCAAGCTACCACACAATTGCACTCATCTCACATGCTAGTCAAGTAATGCTTAAAATTCTCCAAGCCAGGCTTCAGCAATATGTGAACCATTAACTTCCAGATGTTCAAGCTGGTTTTAGAAAAGGCAGAGGAACCAGAGATCAAATTGTCAACATCCACTGGATCATCGAAAAAGCAAGAGAATTCCAGAGAAACATCTATTTCTGCTTTCTTGACTATGCCAAAGCCTTTGACTCTGTGGATCACAATAAACTGGAAAATTCTGAAAGAGGTGGGAATACCAGACCATCTGACCTGTCTCTTGAGAAACTTGTATGCAGGTCAGGAAGCAACAGTTAGAACTGGGCATGGAACAACAGACTGGTTCCAAATAGGGAAAGGAGTACTTCAAGGTTGTATGCTGTCACCCAACTTATTTAACTTATATGCAGAGTACATCATGAGAAACGCTGGGATGGAGGAAGCACAAGCTGGAATCAAGATTGCCGGGAGAAATATCAGTAACCTCAGATATGGAGATGACACCACCCCTATGGTGTGGGCAGAAAGTGAAGAGGAACTAAAAAGCCTCTTGATGAAAGTTAAAGAGGAGAGTAAAAAAGTTGCTTAAAGCTCAACATTCAGAAAACTAAGATCATGGCATCCGATCCCATCACTTCATGGCAAACAGATGGGGAAACAGTGGAAGACTTTCTTTTTCTGGGCTTCAAAATCACTGCAGATGGTGACTGCAGCCATGAAATTAAAAGACGCTTACTTCTCGGAAGGAAAGTTATGACCAACCTAGACAGCATATTAAAAAGCAGAGACCTTATTTTGTCAACAAAGGTCCATCTAGTCAAGGCTATGGTTTTTCCAGTAGTCATGTATGGATGTGAGAGTTGGACTATAAAGAAAGCTGAGTGACGAAGAATTGATGCTTTTGAACTATGATGTTGGATAAGACTCTTGAGAGTCCCTTGGACTGCAAGGAGATCCAACCAGTCCATCCTAGAGGAGCTCAGTCCTGGGGGTTCATTGGAAGGACTGATGCTGAAGCTGAAACTCCAATACTTTGGCCACCTCATTGGAAGTGACTCATTGGAAAAGATCCTAATGCTGACAAGGATTGAGGGCAGGAGGAGCAGGGAACGACAGAGGATGAGATGGTTGGATGGCATCGCCAACTCAATGGACATGGGTTTGGGTAAACTCTGGGAGTTGATGATGGACAGGGAGGCCTTGCATGCTGTGATTCATGGGGTCGCAAAGAGTCGGACACAACTGAGTGACTGAACTGAACTGAACTGAGTCCTTTCTACATCTTTGTAGATACCAACTCAAAGTCTATGGAAATATCTTTTGTAATATCCTGCCATTTAATCCATACCTGATATCACCCTGATTGCAATTTTTAGATAATATTTAGACCCTGACACACTTAGACATTGACTTTAACTTCCGAAGTAGTTTTTCTCTATCCGGTTTCTCATTCTACACATTAGAGCTTTATTAATCTTCAAAAATTATCTTCTGCATATCACATCCCTATAATTTTTCATGAATCCCCATTGTCTAAAAATTGGACCTTATCCATACATTCAGGATCAGGATCCTTCATAATCAGGTTTCAGTTTTTCTCATTTTATTCTTATGTCTCTTATTTAAAAATTTGAAAGTGAGGTAGGAATTGAGGAAGAGATCTACCATGAACCACACACTCTTAGGTGTTTCACATGCCTTAAGTATTTTAAAACTCACATCAGTTTCAGAAGAAGGGAAAGTGATAGAGTAGGGAGGCAGTTTACTCTCTACTCCAAAGCTTTGGCATCTAGAGTAGTGATTTGAAATTTAGTACATCTGACAGCAAATGAGTGTTCTTACTATCACACTATATTTCAGTTCAACTCAGTAAATATTTATTTGATGTACTCTCCATGTAAGACACTTTATTATGTGCTAGAAAGGATTAAACATTTAAAAATAATGGAACATAATTGACATTTAATCGTGATGCCTGCCTCCCTGGCAACAACACCTTCCAGGCACTGAGCTTCGTTTCAGGGAACTGGTGTCAGGCAATAACTGATTGACACAAAGATAGATATCTGTTCTGGTGATCTACTGCTACCTAACAAGCCACCTCAAAACTCAGTGGCTTACAACAATGACAGTATCTATGTTGTTCACAAATCTGCAATTCAGGTAAGGCTCAGAGGGGACAGCTTGTTTCTGCTACACTCATCAAAAGCTAGAGTGGACTGAAGGCCAGGAATAGGAATCATCTGAAGGTTTGCTTACCCCCTAGTCTGAAGGTTGGTGCTAGCTATCAGCTGGGTCCTGGGTCAGAACTGTCACCTGATACCTTCTGTGTAGTCTTTCTGGCTTGGGGCCTGGATTCTTTGCATAGACATCCCCAAACAGCCAGGCTGAAGATATTTTGCCTGTTAGAACTCAGTCTTGAAACGTAGCACTTAGTATCACTTCCACTGGAGCTATGGACCCATCCATATCCAAAGGGAGGAAATGTAGACCCCACCTCATGACAAGGACCACTGACGTCACGTTGCAAGAAGAGCATGTGGGATGGTGCTGCCCTCCTTACAATACAGCCTGCCACAGCACCTATGGATGTGCCAATGACCCGTCAGAGGAAGACAACCCAGGACAGTCAAATTCCCTTTCAACTGAATATAATTTATGAATAATTTAGAGAATAAAATATTAGCCACTGGAGATTAGAGGACATAACAGAGAAAGATAAGGAACATGATGGAACATGCATTCACTAAAGTTATGGGGTGCTAGACATTAGGAGTAAAAATCAGAGCACTGTTCACTTTTATGTGTATCCTCAATAGAGCACAGTACAAACACATAGCAGGTATTCATATAAGCCACATGAAGACATGCATGAAAGACTGGGAAGAGAAGACACACAAGGAGGGATGAGTTTGGAAGGGAAAGATGAGATTCTGTTAGAACTAAGTTGAGTTTAAGATTCCAACGATAGCTCCTCACTGAAATGTCTAACAAGCAGTTGGGGAAGTGGGTCTGTGGCTCAGAAGAGAGAGCAATTTAGGGAGAGAGCTTAGACCAAGGTCAAGCTTTGGTTGAATGAGACTATTAAGGAGGAGCATGTAGAGGAAGACCAATGGCTAAAGCTCAAGCAAAATACTGAGTGGTTAATGCAATAGACTTTAAATCTGAGTCAGATTTAATGCAGTTTGTAATACCTGCATCATCAATTTTTAATTGTGTATTTTGTTAGGTTTGGCTACTTACTCTCTGTTCCTCAGCATCCTACTGTACCACTGTTATAATAATGCAAGCTACAGACAGGGCTGTGGATTGAGTGGTATAATGCCTACAAAGTGCTTGGAACAGAGCCTAAAACATAGTTTGGCAATCAATGTATATTAGCTATCATAACTATTGTCAGGGTTTTTTTTTTTCTTTTGGTCATATTTGGGAATAAGCAGAGGAACAGCCAATGAGTAACACTGGGCATGAAGGCTTTAGGAAACCTTCTGTAATAGTCCTAATGAATAGCTGTGGTTACATTTATTACTGAGTTGCCAAACATCAAAGAGTTGCTGACTGTTAATATAGAGGGGTTGACAGAGTGAGTCATATTCTCTATACCAACATTTCACAAAGTCTGTGCTTTTGAGTATGCTATAGTAATATGAGCAGTGTTAAGAAAAAGAAGTATGTTCTATTTGCAAATAAACTGGTGAAATGTTGAGTTAAACAAAATTAAATAGACTTTCCTTAAATGCATATGGCAATACTAGCCATGGCTTGCTAAGAAGGAGATATAGACAGCATCATTTTCTCAGTTTTTAGGATTTCATAGGTACCATTCTGCTAAACCAATGTGTAGAAAACAACTTCTCAATGCCAGTCAAGGAAAAATCTCTTGGTAAACTTAAAAATACATATTAATGTATCCACCTCCACAGATTCTGATTAGACAGTCTAGAGTGAGGTTAAGGAATCTGTATTTTTTAAAACACTCTCTGGTGTCACCTTCCCTCCAGGCAGTCCAGAAGAGGAACTGGCCCTTCCTATAATCACCATCTCTTTTTTTTCCAACCTATTCTGAGAAAAATGGTTCCCATGAAGAAAGGTAGCAAAAAAAAAAAAAAAAGGAGAGTGGCATTCTGCCACCAAAGAGATTACTAGAAAATAGAGCATCAGCATTCATAAACACTTGCATTAAGTCAGCTTTAAGAAGCATGGACCTCAATGACTCAAGGAAATCTAAAATTTGTTTTCTTAAAAAAAAAGAAAGCTATTTGGGCTGAAGGAACAAAGAACATGCAATAATATACCTGACTAAGTTACCCAGAAAACATAATGATGACAAGGATTCGTCAAACAAGCATAATATGACAGTCATCTGTACATGTGTTCTGCTTTCAAAAACCTTTGGATAGTAAACAGTCAAAATGGATGAAAACTAATGATTTGATTATCATAAAAATATAACTAGACAAAAGTAGTTGCAAGCTCTACATACAAAGAAATTCAAACTAACTCCCTATGGAATTAGTGGTAATTAATAGAATTCCAAGAATTCTCAACAGAACTTTGAGGTGGTTAGATTAGATATTTCTTAACTCGGAACTCATATCTAACACAATAGAGATAGTTGTGTTTCCTGTGTGCCTGTTTAAAATTTAATCTAGGAACAGGCTTCCTAACTGTGATTTACTTGAAGATAAAAACCGACCTGAGAGTATGCTGATCTCAGAGATGTAGAGCTCAGTCTAATTTAAGAGAGATTGTCTGAGACCATTTGGAAACAAGGTTTTTTCTTGTGAACATTCTAACTCGGAAGTATTCAGCAAAGAGTAAATGGTTTAATATATTTCTATTTTTACAGTCTGTTTTAAAACTTTTATAGTAGTAAAAATAAAAGGCATCTCTTTACCCACTCAAGCAATTATCCATTTTATATGTCTGGCAGGATGGCATTTGTTTGTGGTCCTTCTCTGTCTTTTCCATCACCCCTGGTGCAGAGGGGTGGGAGTGAGAATTAATTAGCCTGTGAGAGGCCACCCATGCTGAGTTCTTTCAGAACAAGACTAAAGAAAAGTGACCGTTAAGTGCAACACATGATCCTTAATTAAAGCCTATAAAGAATATTATTGGAACAAATGATTATACTTGAATGGAGTCTGTGAGTTCAGTGTCCATAAGAGTCAATGATACTGTCCTGATTTTGATCCTTATGTTGTGGTTATCTGGAGAATGTCCAATTCAGGAGAGAAGGATACCATGTTCAAAACTTATCCCCATATGGTTCCAGAAAGAATGTTTTTGTGCTATTCTTGCAGTTTTTCTACAATTATTCTCAAATTATTTCTGAAACTCTCTGAAACTTTTTTTAATTGACATTATCTTTAGCATTTAAAAAAAAAAAAGGGTGCATTCATTTTACTGTGTGTTAGCTTATAATTAATTTTCTCAGGTTCTCTAGGTAAACTCCCAAGTTACCTGAAAACAGTTTTACTTCTTTTCCAATTCCTGTACCTCTAACTGTTTTCTCTCTTTAAATTCTACTGGCTAATTTCTCCAGGACAATGTTCAATAATGATAGAGACAGTGGACACTCCTGACTCATTTTTAATCTTATTAGAGATTCCCCTAATATTACCACATTAAGCACAATTCTGGCTTTAGGAAATATGCTTCATTTCCTATTTTCTTGAGTGTTTTTATAAAAAAATATCTTTTGAAAACTTTTCTTCTTCATCTTAAAAATAATCATGTGATTATTTTTACATGTTCATAATGTCATGTTCATAACAATAGATTTCCTAATACTGAGTCATTCTTGCCTTCCAGAAATGAATCCCACTTGGTCATGGTACATTATCTTGGTGTTTTTAAATGTTTAATCTAGTATTTTTACACTGATAAAGCATCAGTATCAGTTCAGTCACTCAGCCGTGTAGGACTCTTTGCAATCCCATAGACTACAGCGCACCAGGCTTCCCTGCCCATCACCAACTTTTGGAGCTTGCTCAAATTGATGTCCATTGAATCGGTGATGCCATCCAACCATCCCGTCCTCTGTCTGATAAAGCATGATTGCTTGTAAACATATTTTCATGTTAGAACCATGTTCCTCTATACTGTTTTTAGAACAACCTCCATGAAATGAGGTTTGATGATAGCAGAAAGGATGTGGAAGGCAGCGTCATAGAGAGATGGAGAGACTTAGCACTGGAATCACACAGACACTTGGAAGGTTTCTGGTCACTTCCCTCACTGACTGAGTGACCTTGGAGGAATGATTCCTGCTCTTCTACCTTCTATTTCCTCATCCGTCCATTAGGAGGACCTCCCACAGTGGGTTGTGTGAGGCCTAAACAATGTCTGTGAAGGCTCTAGTGAAAACATGTAGATACAAAGAACAGAGTAATGATTACCAGAGGGGAAGAGGGTTAAGTCTATGATGACGGATGAAAACAGGACTTTTGGTGGTGAGCATGCTTCAGTGTACACAGAAATCAGAATATAATTTGGTACACATGAAACTTACATAATGTTATAAACCAATGTTATTTCAGTAAAAAAGAGAAAGACTAATACAATGTCTGCCACAATGTACACCCACGTAAACATTAGGATATTTTATTTTATTGGAGAAGGAAATGGCAACCCACTCCAGTATTCTTGCCTGGAGAACTCCATGGACAGAGGAACACAGCGGGCTATAGTCCATAAGGTAGCAAAGAGTAGGACAAAACTGAGTGACTTTCACACACACACACACACACATTTTATGGTAAAATGTCTTCTGCTACTTCTCATATATATATATGCTTCATATATATATATATACGCTTCATATATATATATAGGGACTTCTCTGGTGGCTCAGACAGTAAAGCGTCTGCCTACAATGTGGGAGACCTGGGTTCGATCCCTGTGTTAGGAAGATCCCCTGGAGAAGGAAATGGCAACCCACTCGAATTCTCTTGCCTGGAAAATCCCCATGGACGGAGGAGCCTGGTTATAGTCCATAGGGTTGCAAAGAGTCGGACACGACTGAGCGACTTCACATTCATTCATTCATGTATACGGAAGGAATGTTAGGGTATATGTAAACAGGCATCACAGTTTCCTTAGGAGGCACTTAGTATCTCAGTTTAAATGGTCCGCAGGATTCTGCTATGATTACCAAGCCCAGAGACTGGGTCAGTGAGCGTCCTTTATATTTTGTCAGTTCTTTTACAGTTATCCCATTCCAGACTAGAGGTCTGAATGTAAACAGCCTGTGAAAAGAATGGAAAAGAAAGACAAAAATGTCTTGAACCCTTTTGGCTTGCTAGGTCTATCCACAGTTAATTGGTGAGGAAAACTGGCGAAGAGCCTTAAAATCTCAAAACCTGAGGGAACCAGCTTGAAAGGGGGTGGGTGTGGTCATTATCTCTCTAAGAGTGGAGATTAGCATTTGTTCCTCTCAACCATAACCTCGACAAGCAGAAGAGAAAGGGGGGATGAGTTATCTCTACACTTTTAGTCAGTGTTCTGAACTCGGGGAAATCACTCCATACAGACAGGCCAGTAACGGTGCCTCTAGGACTCCTGAGTGTGGAGGAGGTAAGGAGAGTGCGTCTCTTTATTAACATTGCAGAGATAACAGTGGGAGTGCAGCGGGGGAAAGTTTGGCCTAAATACATTGACATTTAGCTGAACCTATAAAGCTGAAGCTAAGTAGAAAAACAAAACTTGGGAAGACAGCATGGCACAGGTATTAAGAAACAGACTCCAGACTGACACAGACCTGAGCTACATTTTGTCTCGTCTCTTGCTGTTTTCTCCTCCATATGTTTTCTGAGCTTTGTCTGCATTGCCTGTAGAATGAGGGAAAAGGATCTGATATTTATGTGTTTGTTGTGAAAATTAGAGGAGATGATGCAGGAAAATCACCGAGCACAGTGCCTGGCATGTGAATCCTCTTGATAATGGCTGTTATTATTATCTGGACTTCAACAGTGTTCTTCAGTCTTGCCTCTCTCTGTCAATAATCCTCACCTCAGATCTCGTTTCTTTTTTGTTTAAAAAGCTTACTGAGATATAATCCCCATAACCATACAATTCATCTACTTAAGTTGTAGAACTCAGTATTTTTATAAATACTTTCATAAAGTTGTCCACAATCTATTTTAGAACATTTTCATCATCCCCAAAAGAACCCCCTGCCCATTAGCAATCACTCCTTACCCCTCCTCCACTCCTTACAACCAGCTCTAGGCAACCACTTATCTGCTTTGCATCTCTATAGTCTTGCATATTCTGGACATTTCTTATAAATGGTATCATACAATATGTGATATTTAGTGACTGGCTTTTTTCAAATAGTGTAGCGTAGTCAAGTTTCATCTATGTTGGATCATGTGTCAGTACTTCATTTCTTTATTCTGCAGTGTGTGTTCAGATGTGTCCGACTCTTTGTTACCACATGGGCTGAAGCCACCAGGCTCCTCTGCCCATGGAATTTTCCAGGCAAGCATACTGGAGTGGATTGCCATTTCCTTCGCCATCATTCCTTTATAGGAACAAATAATATTGCTTTGTACAGGTAATCGACAGTTGTATTTATCCATCCACTAGCTGAAGGAAAACTGAGTTGTTTCTACCTTTTGGCTATTATGAACAGTGATGATAGGAACATGTGTATTTAAGTTATGTGTGAACATGTTTTCATTTCTTTTGGGTATATGCCTATGAGTGGCATTGCTGGGTCTAAAATTGCAGCTGTTTTTAACCTTTTGAAGAACTGAGGGACTGTTTTCCAAAGTGGCATTGTACATACCCACAGGCACCTTATCCTTTCCAATATGTTTTACTATCTGTCTTTCTCATTATAGCCACCCCAGTGTGTGTGAAGTGGTTATCAAATTGTGGGATTGATGCACTTTTCGCTAATAATTAATAATGCTCAGCAACTTCTCATATGTTTATTAGCCATGTGTTTATCTTCTTTGGCAACACATCTATTCAGATCCTATGAC
Source organism: Antilocapra americana (assembly GCA_007570785.1). NCBI lineage: Eukaryota > Metazoa > Chordata > Mammalia > Artiodactyla > Antilocapridae > Antilocapra > Antilocapra americana. The sequence goes on along the minus strand of ML664161.1, from coordinate 45,649,617 downwards.
CATGTTGAATTTTAAGGTTTTTTTTATTTTATTTTAGATACAAGTCCCTTGTTAGATATATGGTTTGTATACATTTCCTCCCATTCTGTGGGTTGTCTTCTTTTTCTTTTCTTTTCTTTTTTTTTATTGGTTTTGCCATACAATGACATGGTATCGCCATGGGTTTACATATGCTCCCCCTCCAGAAGCCCCCTCCCTCCTCCCTCCCAACTCCCTCCCCCCGGGAAATCTCGGTGCAGCAGCCCCGAGCAACAATCCTGGGCTGGCGATTGATTTCACATAAGATAATTAACATGTTTCAATGCCATTCTCCCATATCATCCCACCCTTGCCCTCATCCACAGAGTCCACGAGTCTGTTCTATACATCTGCATTCCTTTTGCTGTCTCGCATGCTGGATTCTCATTACCATCTTTCTAAATTCCATATATATGCATTAGTATACTGTATTGTTGTTTTTCCTTCTGGCTTACTTCACTCTGGATAATAGGCTCCAGTTCCGTCCACCTGAGTAGAACTGATTCAAATGAATTTTTTTTTAATGCTGAGTAATATTCCATTGTGTATATGTACCACAGCTTTCTTATCCATTCGTCAGTTGATGGGCATCTAGGTTGCTTCCATGTCCTGGCTATTGTAAACAATGCAGTGATGAACATTGGGGTACACGTGGCTCTTTCAGTTCTGGTTTCCTCGGTGTATATGCCCAGCAGTGGGATTGCTGGGTCATATGGCAGGTCTATTTGCAGTTTTTTAAGGAATCTCCACACTGTTTTCCATAGTGGCTGTACTAGTTTGCATTCCCACCAACAGTGTAAGAGGGTTCCCTTTTCTCCACATCCTCTCCAGCATTTATTGCTTGTAGACTTTTGGATGGCAGCCATTCTGACTGGTGTAAAGTGATACCTCATTGTGGTTTTGATTTGCATTTCTCTGATAATGAGTGATGTTGAGCATCTTTTCATGTGTTTGTTAGCCATTTTTATGTCTTCTTTGGAGAAATGTCTGTTAAGTTCTTTGGCCCACTTTTCTTTCTTGGTATTATTTGTAGCCCAAAAGTTTTTCAAGCATCTTTTTAATGTAACTTATGGAAGTCTGTATTTCAGCATTTAATCCCTACAAAAATATTCCAGTTGGTAGACTTTCAGTGGAAGAGTTAGCATAGTACTTCATTAACAAGAGTGAGGCCCTCCATATCTAAAAATCCCATCCTCTTAACTCTTTCTGCCACACAGCTTTTGAACTACATGGGTATCTATCCTCATCATGTTTCCTTTATCCATTCTCTTGAAATGAAGAATATATCTCTATGCCAAGGTCAACCCTCTAACTGTAAGATGATCTCATCCCCCCTCTCTTCTCCCAGGAACTTGCTCCATTATTTAATCTCCTGCATCCTAGATTTTTACCATTTCCCTGTCTATTTTCCCTCAGCCTATGAACCAGCTTAGCTTTCTTTCTCCTGTTTTAAGGAAAAGCAAAACTTAAGATCTGCATCCTCTAAATATACATCTCCAGCCATGGCCGTTATCTCTACCCTACACTTCACTTGAATGATCTACAGATATACCCCATTTCAACATGTCCAAAATTAAATTTTACTTCTCACTCCATACCTTAAAGTTATTGTGAAAATTGAGTGAGAAATATTTGGCATCTTAGGTACAAAACAAATGGGAGCTCTGACATGATGGGGGAACCACACCATCTCCTGAGGCAGCCCCTGAGTTCTGCAGAGAAAACTGGACATAATGAGAGTTGTGGGAACCCTATCTTAAACTCAGGGGCTCCATAGGGACCTCTTAAGAACAAGGGCATTGGTTTCCTTTTCTATGAGATTTTGTGGAAATTAAAATATATAATAAAGTAACTAACAGGATGATAGCTGGTAAATAATAAGCATGGGATGAAAAATAGAAAATGAGCAATAATAAATGGCTAGTAGAAGCTATGCTGAAAAACTGATGTGTCTCTTGGTCTAAATATTGCACATCACTTGTTCACCGGCATCCTTTTTATTTTTTTAATCTGTCATTATTCTAGCCCTATGTATGCTTCTGCTGGTGTTGGTTAGTGGTGATGTTATTTAGGTTTTGTCATTCTGAAGGACAGTCAGCAGAGCGAATACAGGATGATCCAGGATATCTGCTTTTCAATTTCAACAGCTGTTAGTGCTCCCCAGATGTTAGCTCTGCTGACCTTCAATCTTCAGAGGTTGCCTCAGCTTCCAGCTTCCTGCTCATGGCACCCTTTTTTCCTTGCTGTATACAGGCTGGCATTGATCCTAGTTTATCCTTGGAGACTCAGCAGAAGATCCTGATGGAGGAGGATAATACCCAGAGAGAGGACCCCAAGGAAGAGGGAGTTGGTGACAGACAGCCTGTGGGTGAGAACTCTTTTGATGTGCATTTCATCCTCAGGAGTTTTCAGGAAATATTTATGGGTATCTACTCTCTGTCCTGCATACTGAAAACGACCTGGCTTTCCCAGCATAAACCCAGGAGCCCAGCAAATACCAGGAAGATAGCCTGAGGCTATAAACTCTACTTTGGAACTTTGATCATGTGCTTACTCTGCTGAAGATATGCTGAGCTTTTGTTTGGAACAGATGCTGAGTGATAGGCAGGCCAAAGCAGCTGGTGTGAAGAGGTCATTTCCAGTGACTCATCAGTCATTCAAAAATCAAAACACAAACAAAAAGGGGTGGGATGCGATGTAGAGAGAAAGGCATGAAGTTTTAAGTATTCCAGAAAAGAGGCTGATCCTGCTGTCCCATTCTGAGGGGCGATGAGGCTCCAGCTCAGCTACTCTGACTCACAGGGCACGTGGTGCTGGTTGGAATCTCTGTAATGCATTTCCTGGCATTCAACAAAATAAGTAGGTTCATAAAATGTGTATTTTCCTCATTATTTTTTTTATTATGTGTCAGATGACCAAGTTACCAGGGGACAGGGGAGGGGGTGCTCAGGGATGTGCTAGGGACCTGTTTAGTTGACCTCAACAGGACTAGATGACCATCTCTGCACTGCAAAGTTGTCCTCTGTTAAGGGAGGGGGGTTTCAAGCTAGATTTAATTTTTTATTTACTTATTGTGCTGTGTTCTAAAAACAGGAATTAAACTAGAAAGCTTCCGGGATAGTGAACATTCTCCAGAGAAACAGAACCAACAGGAGATGTGTATGTTGATAGAGAGAAGGGGGAGAGAGAGAGGAGAAGCAGAGAGAAAAAGAGGGAGATTTTTAAGACTTGTCTCACATGATGGGGGCTGGCAGGGTTGAAATCCTCAGGGTAGGTCTGAAGGTTGGGAATTCAGACAAGAGCTGATGCTGTAGTCTTAAGTCCAGGTTCTGGTGGACAGGCTGGAAACTGACATAGTGTTTCTATGTTATGGTCTTGAGAATTCCTCCTTTTGAGAATTCTCTTTGGGAACCCTCTGTCTAGACGCTCTTAAGGTCTCAAGGCATCACTGACATGATAGACATGAATTTGAGTAGGCTCCGGGAGTTGGTGATGTGACAGGGAAGCCTGGCATACTAAAGTCCATGGGACAGCAAAGAGTCGGACACAACTGAGTGAGTGAACTGAACTGAAGGTCTCAACTATTGGATGAGGCCCAGTCATGTTGTGAAGGGTAATTTGCTTTACTCTAAGTCTGCTGACTTAAGTGCCAATCATACTTAAAAACACCTTTACAGTGACATCTGATCTGATGTTTGACCAAACACTGGGCACCATAGCCTGGCTATATAAAATTATCCATCACAGTCCTCTTACTTGAGGGAGTTTTATGTCTTGAATAGAGATATACAATGAAACAGAAAACCTGTAATCCAATACCATGAAGTACCTTAGCCCCCAACCAAGACTGGGGATGGAGTTGGGAAAAGCTTTCTGGAACTCATGATTCCTGCACTGATTTTTGATTTTTGAGGAAAGAGGTGAACAAATATGACATGTGATTAACTGCAAGTTGATTATTATGATTAAAATATCCCCACCTTGCAGAGAGAGGGCAGAGGAAACAGTGAGATATGTAGGAAAATAACCTAAAGTAACCAGATGACTTACTTACTTTTTTTTTAACGCGAAAGCAGCGATTCTGGATTTATTTTATCTGTACATCTTGGAGGAGTCCATGAAGAATTCTTAAGCATTGAAGTGATGAAATTAGACCTTCAGTGTTCAAGACCAATTTATGTACTTATTCAACAAATAATTTATGGTGTATGTGTAAGGCATTAGGTGTATAATGATGAACAATGTAGAACGTCCCTGACTTCACAAAGCTTAGAATTATAGGGGTGGGAGAGGTGAGGGAATGGAGGGAAAAAGACACATAAAATAAGTACAAATTCTGATTAGTGCCATTGAGAGCAGAGGCTTGATTTAGAAGCTTATCATTCCAATGTCTGCCTACTCCTGTCATCCTCGCCATCACATCCCTGTCATAAGGGCAAGCTTTGGATAATGAGCAATCCCTCAGTAGCTGCCCTATATGACATCCCCACCTTCCTTGTACTGAAGGTGGAACAGTTCAAATGGAAAACAAGGGACCTATATTTCCAGCAGTATCAAAGCATTCAACTATTTACAAGTCACAGGGAATTTAACATGTTGGTTATTAGCATAACCAACAAGAGAGAAGACTTTCTTTTGGAGACTAATTACCAGTGAATTATTCATTAGAAGTAATGTAGCCCTCCAACCACACAGAACCTTCCAAATTAGTAAAGAATTTCCCACCTGGATTGTCACTTTGATTAACTCAGGAGCCAGATAGGATGAGGGCCAAAACTAGCTTGCAAAACAGGAAACCATTAAACCACATCAGGGCTTGTCTTGACAACCCTGTCTATCAATACTCAACAGACCAGAAGAATGAAGATCATGTAGGTGATTGCCCTCCACTAGCACTCAGTTGTTGGGGTCCTCAGACCTCACCAGGGCTTCTTGGAGAGAAAGCAGAGTGAGAGCCACAGAAAGTTCTGCAAGCAGGTGTGGGAGAAAGGGAAGGAAACACACTCTTTAGTCATATCCATATTTGCCTTCTTGACTAGCCAATCCATTTCAGTACCTGTAACTTTTCTCTTGTGAGTTCTTGGGTTGATAAACCTTTTATAAAGCTAACTTTTAATATTAACATTGAAGGTGTAGTGTCTCTATCTCCCTATGTTAAATTTCTGGAGATTCTTATGTCAATCTTACAAATACAATACTTAATACCATGGAGATCCACCTCTTGAGATGAATGATAAGCGAAGGACGTTCTGAATAGAATTTCATTTTGTTCCCATCTTGAGGAACCTGTAAATGAATTTTGATCATCTTGTTTAGGCATATTTGTAACTCAGAAAAGTGCCTAGTTCTCGTGAAGAGCAAGAAATTCAAATGAGTTTAAAAGAACTGTACCAGTCAGTTCATCACTATCTATATCTTAGAGATAAATGCTTCACACAAACATTTAGAATTTTTTGAGTACTCATTCTAAATCTCTAGTCAGAGATGAGTGGTATATAATAACGTTTTACGAGCGCTCTTAACAACTCCCCTGGGAGGAATTACCCCCATAATGTGAAACATCTTAAAAGGTCAAGCAAGTAGTCCTAAGCTCCTGGTGACACAACTGGTTCATTGGAATATTAATCCACTGAATTTCCAGTTCAATCCTTGACCACAATAGCCAAAAGTTACCTGTTTCACATTTACTTCCGAGGGAACTCAGAATCTATAACTGTGGAGTGATCCTAAGATTTAAAAAACAGATGGCAGTCAGGAGGGGCTAGGGAGATTCAGGATCTTAACTGAGCCCTTAGTAAATATTCAATTGAGCAACCTTTTCTTGAATTGATAATGTTGTTTGACGTTAGGACACAGAACCTGGTCCACTTTATTGGTCTTTAAATTTTGTGGCTGGAGCTCATCTTTCTCTTTCATCCTACTGCTATATAATCACTTACTACAGAACTGCTGACTCTTCCTGTATTTATCAGGCAAGGAAGAGCCAGTATAAGTTTAGGAGAAAGGAAATGACATAATTAAAATGGTATTAGACATAAAATTTAAAATTCCAGGTCCCATCTCTTCCCTCTCCTCAAACCTCCCCACAGATCCCCAGATCTTATCTCCCAAGCCTCCTGCCATGTGCTGTGGGTTTAGGCAACCTGCATTACTCACTGCTTCCCTAACCTGCCTTGGCTTTACTGCCCAGCAGCTGTGTGCCTGCTGTCTCCTCTGCCAGAAGACTCTTCTTTCAATACGAAGGCCACACATGTTGTTTTCCCTGATAGACTCCTTCTCTGAACTCATTGTATCATTTTCTTTAGATTTTTGTATTTCATGATCACATTACAGTTATATGCCGGGCAGTAAAATTCCTAATATATAGACACACAACAAATGTCTTTTCTCCATTTCCCACTCATCTAGGCATATTGTGTGAAACAGAGTAGTGTATATGCTAAGTCTCTTCAGTCATGTTTGACTTTTTGCGACCCTATGGATTATAGACCGCCAGGCTCCTCTGTCTATGGGATTCTCCAGATAAGAATACTGGAGTGGGTTGACATGTCCTTCTCTTGGGGATCTTCCTGACCAAGGGATTGAACCTGCATCCCTTGTCTCCTACGTCTGCAGGCGGGTTCTTTACTACTAGCACCACCTGGGAAGTCTGGAACAGAGTAGACATTTAGTAAATTTTCCCTTGCATTTAACAAACCTCATGTTCTGAATCTTGGTTATGCTCTGAGCTATCAGAAGTCTCTAGTGCAATGAAGTCTTTATATATCTGGTACATCTAACACTTATCCCTGAGAAATATGACTCCAAAATAAATAAATATAGGAGATGGTGAAGGACAGGGAGGCCTGGCATGCTGCAGTCCGTGGGATCACAAAGAGTTGGACACGACTGGGTGACTGAACAACAATATTAAATATATTATATTATATTATGGGGGAATTTGAATTCAAAGTATGAGGTAGCTGGAGGGTTGACAAAGGTCAGATGAAAGAAAAATTAAAGAGGAGAAACAGAAAAAGGAAAACAGCATCCCAGCAATATCAAGGATTACCACTGATGCAGCACTGTATTTTTTTCTGTGATGAGCAGATAACCTACAAAGAAAACTTTCTTTGTTTTAAGTCTGCCATGTAGGAAAAGTAGACCAATTCAAGTTCCTCAAATGATTAGAAAAGTAAACCAGATAAATACAGCTAAGATAAAGTAAGCTAAAGGGGACACAGACCCACACAGTCCCAGCATCCTTTTCCTGTCTGATTCCAATAAAACTGACAGAAAAAATTGGGGGCAGGACATAAAGAAACATTTTTATTCAGAAATTAATTAGAGGCTTCAAATGTATTTAAATACTTATCATAATTAGAGAGTCAATCTTGTAATAGTTTGAACATAAAGCAGCACATGGGGGTACATCTCCACTTTAACTTTGGTTAATTTTCTGCTGTTAATTTGAAAAGTTGATGTGTTATTTATACTTAATATGTTTGAATATCTATATATATTAGAGTGTAGAGTAAAATCCAAGTATCCACTAAGGTCATTGGAATATGAATACATTGAACACATGAAAAAGAGTCGGAGGCAAAAATATTTGATACAATAACTTAACAATTTAATTTATAGTAGTACAATTATATTACATTATGCATTATGATATGTGTGTGTGTGTGTGTATGCTTAGTCATTAAGTCATGTCTGACTCTTTGTGACCCCATGGATTGTAGCCCACAAGGCTCTTCTGCCCATGGAATTTTCCAGGTAAGAATACTGGAGCAGATTGCCATTTCCTACTCCAGAGGCTCTTCCCAACCCAGGGACTGAACCCTTGTCTCTTGGGTCTCCTGCATCAGCAGACGGAGTCTTTACCACTGAGCCACCTGGAAAGTCCACTCATTATAATACATTAAATTGTACTACTAAATATTAAAAATTGTAATTTATAATAATACAATAATTTAATAGTAAATGTGACGCTGTACTTCTTACAACCAGGTTACAAAGCAAAACACTGGTTTGTACAGTTTTCCTTAACAATGATTGCAAATCTAATGCAAAAATAGATAAAGATAACTTTTCTAAGAAATGAAACTTCAGAGCTGTTTTGAGAGAAAATTTATCCTAGTACTAAAGTCTAAAAGGAATTTATGAACTCAACTTCAATAAGACAGTACAGCATGATGGTTGATGTCACTGACAACAGAGAAGGGCAAGTGTGGTTGGAAACTACTCTTTTGATGAGGACATTCTGCTAAGTGAAATAAACCAGGCACAGAGAGAAAAAAAATCTTCATGACCTCACTTAATGTGGAACCTAAAAATGTGGATTACATAGAAGCTGAGTGTGGAAAGGTGGTTACCAGGGGAAAGGAGGTGAGGGAAATGGGGTGATATTCATCAAAAGGTACAAAGTTGTTAAATGATAAATAAGCATAAAGATCTAATGTGACAGCCTGATTATACCTTGTTAAATATAGGGCATTTGATGAGAGCAGATTTACACGGTTCTCATTTACACACAAAAGTTAAATTAACTATGTGAGAAGGTGTGTTAATTAGCTTGACTATAGCAATCATTTCACTACATGTATGTCCATAAAATATGCCTGTTGTCCACCTTAAATATATACTATTTTTATTTAAAAAAATAATATAAGGAAACTACGTTTGAGTAATCTCTGTGTGCATCTATCTCCTGTAGAAGGAATGATAGCAACATTATCACATTAACTCATAAACATATGAGTTGGGTGTTACCCATCCCATTTTTTCAGAAAAGAAGCTTGTTTCTCAAAGAAGGTAAATGACACACTCAAATTATCTGATTGTTAAAGGGGCTGCTGAGTCAGGGATTAAACTCAGATCTTCATGATTCCAAAATCAATGATCATTCCACTGCACTCCACAAATAAAACCTTGATTCTTTACATAGGCATAATATTAAAAATAATTTGACTTCAAACAGTTGCTCCACAAATCATGGCCAAGTTGGTACCTTCAAAGATTTGTTGGGCTATTACTGTAGGAAAAGGAAAAGAAGTACAGATTCAGGACATGAGCTGATCAAGTCCAACCAGTCTATGCTAATGAAAACTAATTCCAAATGAAATAATCCATAAATAATTCATTATATCTCTGTGTGCCACACTTCACCTTTCCTTAGCTGAGAGGAGAGGCTACAGAAAAGTACCATCAGATACTGTAGCCACTACAGATCCTAGAAAAGGGAAAGGGAAGGAAGTGTTCCAGTTTACAACACAATATCTCTGGTGGACAATAGGGAATGGCAGACAAGGGAAGGTGTGTCTGGGTCTGTGATTAAACAGGGAACTTTGTTTTAAAGAATCCAGGAAATGGAAAAAGTAGAAGGAAGGAACTCATATCTTTTTTTTCCTTTCTATTTTTAAAAATATCATCATAACTAAAAAATTCTGATAAGAACAATTATTACAATAATAATATGCTAAATTGTGAGTGCCTCCTATACATTTTAAGATGTTGGCGTTTGCATTTCACATTTCATTAACTTTTGTACCTTGGTGATGACTTCTGGCTGTATTGAGAGCTGCCTTCATGAGGGCAAAGGTAGAAAGAAGTCAAGGATAAAATCAAGACATGATGGTAGATTAGGGTGCTAATAACAGTGGGGTGTGTGTGTGCGTGTTAGTTGCTCAGTCATGGAGGTAGTAAGTAATTGAATTTTGGATTTATTTTGAAAGTAGAGATGATTTTTTTTTACCCTGATGGATTAGATTCGAAATGTGATAGAAACAGAAAGGTCAAGGATGACACCAAGGTTTTGGGCCTGATGTGAGGGAGACTTCGGTTGAGACAGAGTGGCTGGGGGACACAGGGAAGAATTTCAGAATTTCAGAGTCAAGAATGTTAGGTGGGAAAAATTTAGTAGGCATCTAAGCGGACAGTAGCCTGGAGTTCAGAGGGGATGTTCAGGTTGGAGGTAAAATTTGGGAGTCATCACCATACAGGTGATCTATAGTGCCAGGAGACAAGATGAGATAACCCAGGGAGTGAGTGTAAACAGACAAAAGGTCCGAAGTCTGAATTCTGGGGACTCTGGACACTGGGAGAAGAGAGGGGACCAGCAAGGGAAACTGAGAAAGAACCAGCAGTGGAGTTAGGAGGGAAAAAAAAAAAAATGAAGAAGTTGTGGAAGTCCAAATAAAGTTTACAGGAAAAAAAAATTGTGCAACTGTTAATTTCTGCTGATAGTTCAAACGAGATGAGACCTGAGAAAGCATCCAATTTAGGAGTCTGATCTTGATAGGAAGAGTTCTACCTGACATAGTAGAAGCAAAAGCCTGATTGGAATAAATGAGAAGAAAAAACTTGGAGGTGGCTTTTCTTTAACTGTGGCTGAGAAGGGGGAAAAGGAGAGTAAGTGGCTGGAAGAGGACGTGGATTCAAGAGTTTTTTGTTTTTAAGATGAGAGCAAGAACATGCTTTTAGAGGGATGGGATGATCCAATAGGGGGAATAGGCTGGGCCATTTAAGTGTCCTATTGATTTCTGTATGTTTCTGTGGGAGAAAGAGCCAGGGCAGGAAAAAATAATGCCTATGGAACACAAAGGAGCTCAAAGGTGAGCCTCTCCTGTAAATTAGAAGTCAGACTTTACTTGCAAAAATGAAAAGTGCATTATAAATAAGCTATTTGCTGAATGCCACTCATGGCGTCAGGAACTTTGTATACATTATCCAGAAGCTTCTTAACCATCCTACAATGCCAGTTATCATTGTTATTATATTGTACATCAGTGGTCCCCAACCTTTTTGGCACCAGGGACCAGTTTCATGGAAGACAATTTTTCCACGGATGGGAAGTGGAGAGGGTGGTTTTCGGATGATTCAAGGGCATTACATTTATTGTGCACTTCATATTTCTATTATTATTACATCAGCTCCTCCTCAGATCATCAGGCATTAGATTCTGGGTATTTGGGGACCCTTGGTGTAGATGACATTGTTGCTAGGAGTTGAAACAACTTGCCCAACCAAAGCAATACTGACCAGAAATGAGTTTGTACTTTATTGTGCTCTTTCTTGCTATTCTGAGTTTCTCCAAAACTGATGATCTTTCTCCTTGTAAGCCAGAGAATCACCCAGAACTTGCCAGAAGCTCACAGTCCCCCTTGGGGAGATGGAGTAAAGACGCCTTAAGTTCAACTGGTCACCTCCGCGAACGCACCCTCCATTCATATCAGCATTGTTTTTATTGGTTGTAGCAATTGAGAAAAACACGCTGGGAAATGTAGAAACTTTGGAGAGAAATAACCGAAAGGAAATCAGCATAAGTTAGTTTAAAATCCTCAGCTGAGACGGTGCCCCAACAGCTTTGCAGAACTGCTTTTCTGACGCATCAGGTACCTGCCCGCAGGCGAACTGTCGGGAGGAGGCGCGGTCACCTGGAGTTTCCCAGTAGAAACCTCCCCGCTGGGTGAGGAGATCTTAGCTGGAGGACGTGAACCCTCCCGCCCTTCTTCCAGCTCCTTAGGAAAACCTGCCACACAGTCTCCACCGCGGCTGTAAACGCGGCTCCTCGAAGCCGGCGCCCTCCGATGAGGCGACCAGCCAGACGCCTCCCGCGGCAGTAAAAGCCCCGACTGCCAATTGCCCGGCACCTTCGCCCACCTCACCGCTCCGAGGCCCTAGGTGCCCGCCGCGGCGCTCTGAAGGGGGCCAGGGCGCGGGGCCGAGCGGCGTGGAGCCCACCACCGCGGCCCGAGGGGGACTGCACCCAGCGGCTGGGTGCCCGCAGCGAGCCTCCTCTCTCTCGCCGCGGACGCCCGGCCGCGCCGACCCGCCAGGTGAGGAGGGGGCGGCGGCCGGCGGGCTGGAGGGGGCCTCGCCGGCTTCTCGCCTCCTGGCGGGTCCCCGGGGGCGCTGCCTCCCCCGCCGCCGAGTTGGTCGCCGCCCATTTGCTCTGCTGAGAGTTGGGGGCGGAGAGGAGGCAGCGGCCGCCCGGGCCAGGAGGGGCGCGCTGACTGCGCACGGCGAGTCCAGAGTGGCCGGAGCGCTGCGGCTGGGGCGGCGGCGGCGGCTGGGCCCGGGGGTCGGGGCCGGAGGGAGGGTGGGAGGGAGGCGGGGGCCAGCGCCGGCGGCGGGGCCGGTGGAGAGCGGCGGCTCGGAGGGAAGATGAAACGGTGAGTGGGTGCCGGAGACGCAGAGTTTCTTGCTTCTCTTGCAAGCTGCAGGGACAAAAGCCCAGGCTGGGCTGCGCAGCTTTGAACCCCAAGATTGGGTGGAATCGTAGGGAACGGGCGGGATTTGGGGGAACCCGAGGCAACTTTGGTAGAGACGTCTGGATACTCCGGGAGAGAGGGATCGCGATAGAGTTGCTTTGTCGCAGTGGGCGGAGGAAAGAGAAGGTCCGCTGCTGGATGGTGTGGTTGAGCAATTCAGAAAAGACCCCCTCCCCCATATATCTAGCTAGCTGTCCTTCTGGTTCACTTTGTTTCAAACCTGGGGCTCGCGAGTTTAAACTGTTCAGAGGCTCTTAATGCCTGTTTGGCCGTGGTTTTCCCCCAAATGTATGGTATGGCGGCCTCCGCACCCCTAAGAGACAGCTCCTGGAAGTAGGGATTGCCTTAAACCCCTGTTTCACCCGCACCCGGCACCGCCAAGGCGCAGCTGCAGTGTTTGCTGGTGTACTGAATAACTTAGTTTCAACAGTCATCTCTTAACTAAAGCACCGAGGACCTGGCTAACTCCCGCCACCGCCAGGAAATTAAAAGGCTGACAGGCTGTCCCTTCCAAAGTTGGGGTTTCCTGTTTGAAAGCGCTTCGGAAGTCGAACCTGCTGCCCATCTACCTTTCTCATGTAAAAGCAGGAACTGCGCCCGCGCTGGCTTTTATGTTGGTCCTCTTGCCCGCGGCTGGAAGTCCTCTCGCCTGGCCCTGCCGTCTTCCCTAGAAGTCTTCCTTCTCCTGCTCTCAAGTTGCTCTCAAGAATTCTAGAATGCATGACTAGTCACAGCCAGACGCAGCTGGGAGTGGAACTAAGAGAAGAGGCATAAAAATGTGGCTTGCTTTTAGGGTGAATACATGTCAGTCACATTTCCCTGCATTATATGAATGTATTAATTACAGATATTAATTTTCAAGTATTGGACTTGTAACTTTAAGCTTCGTAGTTTGGCCTAACAAGCCCTTGAGTTTTGTCTCCAAGATTCTAACATCTGAATTCAGCTGGGAGAGGTATAAATGAAGTTCACAATTTCAGAGGGTTAGTTAAACTTTTGCCCCGGGAGCACTGGAATTCTTCATTCCTGGTAGGATAGCAACAGAGTAGTTTAATTTGGGATAAATAAATCTTTAGAGTTGCCCACTGTTTTAACAGAATGGCTATATCCCTGGTACCATTGCCCTCAATTGTGTAAATATTTGTTTGAATAAAGAGCTAAGGTTCTCTGAAAAGTAACAGTTGTGTCTATTCATGATTCCCTTTTCATTTCCTGTACTTAGGTTATTAAAAGATTTTTTGAAAATTGTTTTTGTCTTACATATATACTGTGGAAATTTAAACATATGTCCTTGAGAAACTCTGTAAAGTCCCTGAAAGTTTATAACTGGGATTTCCTTTAAAAGTGAGGGGGAGTAGAGGTTTTGCTTAGTTGAGTAGTGTATGTAGCCTTCACCTCCTGAGACCCAGAGGTTTGCAAATCCCAGCCTCTTTCACAAGTGGAAAAATGAGATGTTTGGCTAGTAGTCATCATTTCAGTCAGTTTGTGGCCTTCAATCTGTTTCATGCTGCTGCCAGCTGCTGTCCTTTTGGGCTGAGGACTGGATTTGAGGGGTGGACTCTTGGATCCCCATTTGAAGTGGGGGAGGAAAAGACACTTGGGAAATTTGTCTGAGAGCTAGCTACCTCCTACCTCCTTTCTTAAAGAACCTTGTACCAAAGCTGGAACTCTTTAACAAACCTTTTCAGAAATATTTTATTTACTGGCTTTTGCACAAGAAAGGGAAGAAAAAGCTGAAGTGATTAAACCCACCATTCGATTTTGCTGTTTCCTCCAAACCCTATTTTGAGGTCTGTGCTGTATGCAAGGGTTGATTCTGGAGTGCACTAGAAGAGGTACTGTGAAAAACATGAATGCTTTTAAACATTTTTAAAGAGCAGTTGTCGTTATGATTTTGCATGCTAATTCTCATCCCTTAGCAGGAAGGTGGTTGGTTCTATGAACAACTTGGAAAGACAGTGGTTTTGTACATCTTCTAAGTGGAATACGTGTGCTTTATAAATCTGACTTTCTGTTAGGCCTTGATGCATCTATTACCTGTGTAAATGTCATCTATTTGAAACAGTAACAACTTTCAAATGATGTGCTTTATTATAAAGCCCTGGTGTATTACAACAGCAGTGGTTCTAAATGGAGGTGGTGGAGTGGGCCCCGCTGTTTGCTCCCCAGGGGTTATTGACCAATGACTGGAGACTTTTTTGGTTGTCTCAACTGGGGACAGGGGACAACCCCAATGGCCTACTTTGGCCTCTAGTGGGTAGAGGCCTCAGATGCTGGGTAATATCCTTTAATGCCCAGAGAAACAATCAATTATTGAGCCCCAAACTCTTCATTAGGCTAGTACCTTGAGAGCCCGTGTTAACAAGGTTAGGGATCTTAATCTAATTTGGGTCTTCAAGATACTGTGTTCTTGCTTAACCCAGAGAGACCTTTTTGTCTGCAGTGGATTCTTTTGACCTTGGCATTAGAGGTCTTAATATACCATAGATATGAAGGAACTTGTGTTCACTGAGTTTGAACTGGCTTAAAATTTCAGAATTTGGGAGTTTTACAGTGTCAGGGAGACTCAGAGATCACTGGACTCAACCTTTTTGTTTTATAGACACAAAAACTGAGATGCCGCAAAATAGTGACTGATTAAGTCTCAAATGTATTAGTGACAGATGTTAGTTTTAGGTGCAGCCCAGGATTAGAGAATTTAGAACCTGATATTCAAGCAAATGAAAGTTTTTAAAAAACTGACAATCCTTTGTGAGAATTTAGAAGTACCATTCTTTATGAGGAAATACACTGTTTGATGGGGGGAGGGTAGTGTTAGCCATGGTGACTGTGGAGCATATGCTTGGGTGTGTCAGCCCCAAGATGGGCATAATTCTATTGTGCAACCTGTGACACTCCATGTCTGTGGCCTGCACCGTCCTTTCCATGGCCAAGTGGGCAACAGATGGTTCCACAACTCACAGCAGATGTTGCTTTTGAATCCAGGTACAAAACAGAACATTTGAGACTTTTTTTTTTCTCTCTCTCTGCCTTCTGGGTTAAGAGTAGAGGGCCTGAATGGATAGGGTTGTTTTGGACAGAAGGGATAATGAGAGAGGCTTCCTGAATACAATGGTGAAAAATGATATCTGATGTTTTAGGAAACGAGGATGCAGTGGTGGGGGAAATTCATAAGCTGATGAGTGGATATCTAAGATAAATGTGATGTTTGTGTACAACTTGGGTTAGGAATCTCTCTGGGGGAATAGGGCAAAATAATAATGAAGGTAAAAGGAATCTCAGAAATCCTCTTATTTGAATTCACTCACTTGGTTTGCTAGAACCTACAGACTAGACCTCCTCTTTCATTGTTGCTTTCCCTTACACTCCCGGTCTCTGCTATACCTTTTGTTTACTTAATGGGGAAAAAATTGATAGTAACATAAAGTTTTTGTTCATTTCCTGGGAGAGTTTCAAAAGCATGGTCTTTGTGAATGATTCTGCTTACAGACAGGAGTTATCTCAGTGAGCTTTCGGTGATCAGAAAAGCTGTGCACATATGGCAGCTCTCACATTTACATGGCTATGATTACCCATTAGGCCTGTAATTATGGGTTTTAGTTCTGTGTGCTCAGTGGTCCTGCCAGGATAGTTATACTCCTCAAATCTGGGAGGTTCTGGCAATATAGGAGAATTCTTTAGTGTGCCTTTCCTGGAAGAGCTCTGAGCCTCACTGTGGTAAGTTCTTATCGTTTCAACAAGTAGCCAATGGGTGTACCTCAAGACCAAGTGCATAGTAGTATATTTAGAAATGATTCAGAAGTGATGACTTTTTTAAGAGGTCTGCTCTCTGCAGGTGTTGCAGTAAAGGGGCATAAATAGCACCCTTTTCATGATCACTTTTCATCTAGTCATTCTTGTTACTTATTTTTCAGGTGATGGGACAGAAGATGAGTGTGTGTTTTTGTTTGTTTGTTTATAATTTTGACTGGATATATTTATTGGCATTTGATTAATTTGACTTCTTGTCTTTTGAAAGTGAGTGAAACCATAAAGGGTAGCTCAGGTTTTCACACCCCTTCAAAATAAGTATTTAGTAAGGCAGAACTTGTCTCTGCCACCCAGTAATTCGAATTCTTCTGGGAGTTAATTTGCACAGTTGTTTTCATGATATTTAGGAATGTTTCTTAGATGTTGATGAGAAGCTTTGTGCCATATCTGCTTTAAAGGCGCTGTTGTTATCTATAGCAGCTAATGGTCCACAGGAGAAACCCAAGTATAAGAATCATTTTGTTGCGATTCAGTGGAAAGGCTAGGGACTGGAGAAGCTTTCCATACAAAGAAACAGATAAATAAGACATAGAACAACAGGCTAAGTTATAGGGAGACTTGTTGAGAGGTTTTTTTTAACAAAAGATATCTGTTTTCCTTAGTATGAGTGGGTTGATTTATTAGAATATCTGTTTTTCCTTACTTTGCAAATTAAGGGGAAGGAAAAGTTAGTTCATTCCAGTAGTTAATATTGTTACCTCAAGTTGGGTCAGCTTTTTCTAAGATTTGCTGCCAAAACTAGAGTTCAGTGGAAATCAGTGTTGATCATCTTAGAGTATTTTGTTTGCAAGCAGCATATGATCAATACAGATGGCGATATGCTTGTGGAATTAGCATATGGAATGGGGAGAAAGCTAAAAGTTAAAAGATTTCTCCTAGATTTGTTTCTTGATCATTAAATTGCTTAAACAAAGGCAGGTAAAAGCAAAGGAAAGCCAACTTCTGCATTCTTTTGCCCAGTTCGGATGTAGCCTGAGTTGTGCTTTGTAGCTGAGCGATATTCAGAGGGGGCTTGGGAAGTAAGGTCTGGCTGCCACACTGCTTACGTCATTGCAGAAGTAGGTTTTCAAAAAACAGCTTAAGATTTAGTACAGAAATTGCAAACCATGGGAATGTAGACAAAATATTTCTTATACATCATGCTGATTCAAATACCCATATCATATTATACTAACATAGCTCTGACCAGGCTTTTTTTTCTCACTATGTTATGCTGAAATAATTTACCATGCCCTTGGAAGGTCATGGGCAACAGCGCCAGTGCAGTCTTTTCCCAGTTAGGTAGCTGCCACCTTATCACTGAAGCATGTTTGTGTTCTGTAGTCATTTCCATTTCCTGCATTATATAAATGGCACTCCTGTGTTATTTAACCTGTGCCTGTGGGAGCCTAGAAAGTTGGAACAGAAAAACATCCAGTTCAC
Source organism: Antilocapra americana (assembly GCA_007570785.1). Taxonomy (NCBI): domain Eukaryota; kingdom Metazoa; phylum Chordata; class Mammalia; order Artiodactyla; family Antilocapridae; genus Antilocapra; species Antilocapra americana. Next base: position 45,632,113 of record ML664161.1, on the reverse strand, counting down.
CCGCACCATTTTAAATATGGGGAAACCTCTGCTAAAACAAGGTGAAGACAAGCCAAGTGACCTGCTCTGGCTCTTTCTTCTGTTGGTTATTTTGGCAGAACCAGGACTAGGCATGAGTCTCCTGACTCGTGTTTCTGGCAGCCCATCCAATATTCTTTGCACTAGATTGGCCACTATGATAAAAAGATATCCTAATGTAACCATTTCCTTAATTAGGTCTTTTGGGCAGATGTGAAAAACAGCATTGATTAAATTTAGTGTAGTCAGTTACTGACCTTTGCTAGTTCAAGTCCTTTTTTCCTTTTCCTTCCATCGAAATAAATGGTTGAAAAGTAGGTAATAGGAAAGGGAAAAATTAAGTGTCTGTACCACCCGCTTTGTATAATCCACAGTTAGGTAATGAAGAGATGATTTCATTATTGTTTTGCTTGCTTTATAGTATTTTTAAAACCTAACCACTCAGTTTGTTTTAGTTAAAGGGGAAAACAGTATAACCACAGGTGATGTGGTCAGGTTGTGTTTGTTCCAGCTTTCCTGAGTCTACTTGGTGGTGGTTTAGTCACTAAGTTGTGTCTGACTCTTGCGACCCCATAGACTGTAGCCCACCAGGCTTCTTTGTCCATAGGATGTCCTGACTATTTCCAGGTCATAAATATTGGGTCAGGGAATGAAGAATCTAGGGCATTTGGATTTGGGTGTTACTTTTTGAAAAAATAGACACTGACTTTTAAAAGAATTTATTTTGACTGATAGTGTGGACTGGGGATAGGATGGTGTAGAGATCAGAGTTTGATCCCATAGACTCTGGGCTTCCAATCCCAGCCCAGACAGGTGGTTTCAGGGTCAAGAGAGAACATCTTTGTCTCCATGTGATCCCAGGGTCAATATTTTTCTTGGATAAAATTGGCTTTAAAGAATGCTTTTTCCTTGAGTACTCTTTTGCCTCAGCAGTTAAGATGTGCAGAATGTCTGGACACTGACATTCAAGGAAATACATGCTTAGTTGTGTCTGACTCTGTGGCCCCATGGACAGTAACCCGCCAGATTCCTCTGTCCGTGGGATTTTCCAGGCAAGAATATTGGAGTGGGTTGCCATGCCCTCCTCCAGGAGATCTTCCCGACCCAGGGATCAAACCCCTGTCTTCTGCAACTCCTGCATTGCAGGCAGATTCTTTACCACTTTGCCGCCTGGGAAGCCCAGACATTCAGGACTTCCAACTTAGTTATTCTATGACTCTGCTTCTTGGCTTTGTCTTCACTGTGGTGGTCACCTAATATGGGAGGATTCTTCAGAGGCTACAGTCAGAATCACCTAAACCCGAGGATGAATTATGCTGATGATCAGGAGTAAAAAACATCTGGAAATATTTACTTTATTTGGGAAAATTTTAGAAACCTTTTTCTTCAACTGAAGCTATCGTAGGATTCTATAAAGAACCCTGAAAATATGGGTTTTTAATTTCCTACCCAAAGAACTCTCCCATTTTCAGAGAAGCTATCACATAATTTAAGAATTGATAAAGTGTGTGTGTGTTTGTTTTAATGTTTTTGAGGCTGAGTGGTAAAAAATCCACCTGCGATTCAGGGGATGCAGGTTTGATCCCTGGGTTGGGAGGAGTCCCTTGGAGAAGGAAATAGCAACCCACTCCAGTATTCTTCCTTGGGAAATCCCACCTAACAGAGGAGCCTGGCAGGCTACAGTCCATGGGGTCAAAAGAATTGGATACAATTTAGCAACTTAATAACAAATCTCCTGGGTCTTTTAATCTAGAATAGTTCCCTCTCTTCTTTTTCTTTTCTTGCCCTTTGCTGTTTGAAGACATTGGTTATTTTTCTGTAGACTTCCCACGTTTTAGATTTAAGTGATAACATCTCTGTGGTGTGTTTCATATTCCTCTGTTCTTTCTATTTTCTATAATTGGAGACAGCATGCTTTTAATTTGAGAACTTTCCTACCATAGCACTGTGTTAAACTTAATTTTTAAGATATATATATTCATATATATACTTATTGCATTAGTATTGTGTCTTTTTCATACATTGCTAAAACTGCTTTGAAAGTGAAAGTGTTAGTCACTCAGTCATGCCTGACTCTTTGTGATCCCATGGACTGTAGCCTGTCAGGCTCCTCTATCCATGGAATTCTCCAGGCAAGAATACTAGAGTGGGTTGCCCTGCCTGGCTCCAGGGGATCTTCCCAACCCAGGGATTGTACCTGGGTTTCCTGCATTGCAGGCAGGTTCTTTACCCTCTGAGCCACCAGGGAAGCACAAAACTGCTTTAATAATGATATAAATGCAAATGTGAGTCCAACTGGTAAAAGTCACATCTGGCATATTTAGGTAAAAGTCAGGAATTTTGCGGAGAAGGCAGTGGCACACCCTCTGCAGTGAGGTGAAAAATCCCATGGATTTTCATGCCTGAAAAATCCCATGGATGGAGGATTTTCCGTCCATGGGGTCACTAAGAGTCAGATGTGACTGAGCAACTTCACTTTCACTTTTCACTGTCATGCATTGGAGGAGGAAATGGCAACCCACTCCAGTGTTCTTGCCTGGAGAATCCTAGGGATGGGAGAGCCTGGTGGGCTTCCATCTATGAGGTCGCACAGAGTCGGACACAACTGAAGCGACTTAGTAGCAGCAGCAGCAGCAGGAGTTTTGCAGGTGGAAAGGGAATTTGAATGACCCAGTTGATTTTTGAGGTTGTTCTTGTTTCCTCCCTTGCCTGCCTCACTGGCTGAAGAGTTTATTGTAGGAAATATGGTGCCAAATTTCTTGGATAGTTAAAGAATACTTTCAAGTTCATACAGACAAGTTTTATTCAAGGGACTAGCACAAAATTATTTAAAATCTCTATAATCGATGTTTTACTTTCTTTACTGAGTCCTCGAAGATTCCTGATAATTCCTAATATAAAACAATCTAGACTTTGTAAAAAGTCGCTTCTGATCACATGGGGATACAGATCTTCATTTGAATATGATTATTGATATTGATTGTGGTGACTGTTAAGAACCATTGGATACCATCTAGAGTTCTTTTTTTGACAGAGCTTAGACTTCAGTAGGCTAGAAATGACAGAAAGGAATGGTAGCATGGGAGTTTTGCTCCAGCTTGTGCTCAGTTGCTCAGATGTGTCCGACTCTTTGCAGCCCCATAGACTGCAGCCTGCCAGGCTCCTCTGTCCATGGGATTTCCCAGGCAAGAATACTAGAGTGGGATGCCATTTTATACTGCAGAGGATCTTCTCAACTCAGGGATCAAACTCATGTCTCTTTCGTCTCCTGCATTGGCAGGCGGATTCTTTACCACTGAGCCCCCTGCAAAGCCATCATTGGGTTAGACTGTTTTATTGTGATAGGAAGAAGCTGAAACTTTTTTGTTTGTTTGTTTTACTTTTTGTCATCACTTCTTCCATCTCTCATTACCTCCCCCATCCCCTCATCACTCTCCACTCCCTTCTGTGCTTCCTTCCTCCCTGTGGCATCATCTGATACTTTTGTTCTTTCCTTAATTGTCTCCCTTACCTCTTCTTTTAGATGTTTTTCAAAACGTAATAAAATAAAAATTCAAAAGGGAAAACGGGGAAATCCAGAAAGCAACTGTGTGATCAGTGTCCTGAGATCCTATTGACATTCCTGTGGTCCTCCCTTTCTCCCCAACCCGCTGTGCATCACCCCGACACCTGGCAAATTCTGAGGGCACCACAGCTTGCCTGGGTTCTGAAGAGCCTCCTCTGGCAGTCACAATGCCTTTGTGCCTTCTAGACTGCTATAGGCACGTGGGCTATGCGTGTCTGTCTCTGTGTGTCTGTGTGTATGCATCTGCACGCATGAGATTTACTGTTGTAACAGGCTCAGTCTGCAGGAACCAAACATCCTCCTTATGCTGCCATTAAAATTTGTTTATTCCTGTGATACTGCTTTTCTGGGTGTTTCTTGAGAGATAAAAACCCCCTCCTTGGAGATAATCAGCCTGTCTACATGTATCTAGTAGATAATAATTATTTGTTCAAAGAGGCAGATCTTTAAATGATAAAGAACAAGGAATGACAGTCCATTTGCTGCTCTGTTTGTTTGCAAAGAACCAACAAGGGCACTATGTCTACTCACAGGCTTTTTTTTTTTTTTTAATTTTTTCCTTTCCTGCGCTTGAGATGTAAAATCTTGGGTGTGGTGGGAGAGATTAAAGGAACAGAGTTTAGGAAGCTGGGTTGTATGAGTGGGAGATGACGTTCTATGCATGTGGGTGTTGAGACAGTGGGGAGACTCAAAGTTTGGGATGCTGGATGGGAGGGGTTCTTTGAAGAAGAGAGCATCTGGGAATATATGCTGGAGGGGGAGGTGTTTGCCAGTGGGTGTGGGGTTGTGTGGAGAGGTGTGGTTTGTGTGCAGAGATGCCGGAGGTTGAGGATTTAGTGATGAGAGGAAATACTTGTGAAAAAGGAGAGTATGTTTGTAAAAGCAGAGTTGAGAAGACAGGGATTAATTGAGGATGGTGTTTGGATAACAGAGGGTGGGGAAACCAGGCTGCTTTGGGGTTTCTGAAATGAGAATATTGCTAGACAAGGAAGTGTGTGTTCCTGAAGCTTCTAATTACCCCCCCCATCACGTTTTCATGTTGAGATTAGTGGAAAAAGAGGAAGGTTTTATGTCCATTGTTCTCCATTCTTAAACTTGGAGTTTGGGGCTGAAATAGATTTCTTAGTTTTTCCTATTCAATCCTCTAAAGCTTCCTCCCTCAGGCCCTATCGTCACCACAGAATCTCCCCCCCACCCCAATTCTCCCCCCAACACACACACAGACAATGGCACTGCTTCTGACAGACTGCTCTAAGCCTGTGTCTGAATTCAATTACATGTCATCAGTGCTTGCTTTAAAACATTGCCATACCGTAAACATCAGTGCTCAAAGAGGCTGGCCTGTGGACCACCAGTGCACTGGGAGAGCTTCAACACCAGGCATCAACCACTGTCTGTGACAAAATATGCTCCCAGAGCCAGTTCCTCAGCTCTAAGGCCTCTGTAGGACACAATAGAAACTCAAACTTTTTCATAAAGTAGAAATTTTAACCTAAACCCTCCTGAATTTTAAGATTCTTGTTCTGAATTTGCTTCTGTACCCAGTGGCTCAGTGATAAAGAATCCATCTGAAAAAAAAAAAAAAAAGAATCCACCTGCCAATGCAGAAGAGGCATGTTCTACCCCTGGGTCAGGAAGATTCCCTGGAGAAGGGAATGGCAACCCACTCCAGTATTCTAGCCTGGAGAATTCCATGACCAGAGGAGCCTGGCGGGGTATAGTCCATGGGGCTGCAATGAGTTGGACACAACTGAGTGAGCATGCCAGCATTCCACGCCAGTCTACATCCTTTCCCCAGCAATATGAAAAGGTTTCCGCTTTTCTGTGACTTGCTCTAGCAGTTCTCTTTTGATTAATTCCTGCTCTATTGGATGATCCTGAGAAGTGTTTGTGCATGACACTATAAAATGACAAATAACATGTTGTATATTCTAAGGATTCTCCAAACTCTTGGTGTCAATTACCTGGAAAACTGAATTTGTATATATAGGCCAGACTTGAAATCTCTGTCCTCTAAAACAGTACACACAACACATCAGATGCTTCATTTTAATTTGTTTGTTTTTTAAAACTTTGCTCCCTGCGTGTGTTTTCATTATCTTGAAACCCAGATCCCTACAGCTCTGGCCATCACAGTGCTCGGAAGCTCACCATTGGTGACTTACAGTTTGATTAGGATTAACCTCACTATGATGTTATTTGGCACAAATAGAGCTGGAAAATTATATTTTAAAACTCACACCAGCATTGTGCCAAAGAAAAAAGAATCTACTGAGAAACTTGCAAACATCATCCTTGAGATTAATTTTCCCAATAATTTACTTCTCAAGGGAAAAATGTACTGTGACTTGCTATGCTACCTTCCAAAGATCTCTAAATGACTCCTGGAATTCTCTAATTGACAATAAGATGATATACATTTCAGGTGATAAAAATAACAAAAGCTCTGGAGGGATTAAATTTTTGGATTGAAAAGTAAGCCCAGACGTTTCAACATACACTAACTTCTTCCTGTTTAGACGTCCCCATGTTGTCTTTTCTCTCAGATGGGCACCAGATGGCTTCTTCCCTTTTCCACGCCCGGTTCCCTCTCTGTTCGTGTGCATAAAGTGTATGGAGCCATTGGTGCCCTAGGGTCTGTTTTGCTTCCACAATAACATAATGCAGTGATTGTATAATTTCCCTGAGACTTCTTTTTTGTTTACATAAAACGTACAGGAAACCAAAAAGAAACAGCAGTGGAGATCAAGAATGCAGTCTGGAAACCTTGGAATCTTCCTCGCCTCCTCTTTTACACATGTTAACACAGACTTCTTTCCCGCTGTGCTTCCACTTGTGTTTCACTTTGATAACCCCCTTTCACCTCCCACTGTTCCAGTTCTTCCTCTGCTTTCTTTCCCTAGTCTCAACTGCAGTCTCTGATGCATTGTCTGCAGGATCCATCTCGTCACTATCTCCCTGTCTCCTGGGGAATTAAACCCAGTGCCTCCCATTGTAGATCCTCTGCCCTCCTGCCTCTGCTCGCCTTGCCTTTGCTTCATCTCATTGAAAATATGTTACTACTTCCTGTTGTATGTTTCCCTATACTCTTCCCATCTCTAGGCCTCCACTCTTATGATCTCACCCAGGATGAAAAGAATACCCTGAAAGTAGGAAAGGAGAGAGGTATCGTGAGCCGCTATTGTCATTCCTAGGGTCAGAAAGGCACCTGTTTGATTCTCCACCTTTTGAGTTGAATTGATTTGTGGAATTAAGTCTTGAAGATCTCAAACTGACACAAGGATCCATACATGTGTGTTCAGCTTTGGCCGGTATACTGAGCTTCAGTAAATTGAGTGAATTACATGTTTATACTCCATGAAAAATCTTTAAATGCACAACTTCTTACACATCCTTAACAAACCCAATAAGGCTGAAGTGAAAAACTAGAATATCAGCATGAATATCTTAAAATATCCTCTGGAATGTTCTTCCATCCAAATCATCTGTAACTTTCTTCTGCAATATGTATGGTGGAGAAATGTTGCATGACTGTTTCTCAGATGTGATTTATATTTGCAAGTGGCCAACTTGTCTCTTCCCTAGAGACTGTAAACCTAATCTTTCAGCAGGGAGTACTGTGGAATATTTTGGTATTTTGTTTGGCCCGCTAAACTACATCAATAATTATACTATGTTTCTTTTTTTCTCTTTTTTTCTTTTTGGCTGAATTGGCTGTGTTGTGCAGCATGCAGGATCTTAGTTCCCTGACCAGAAGTCAAATCCATGCCCCCTGCAGTGGAAGCGTGAAGTCCTAGCCACTGGACCACCAGGGAATTCCCAATAATCCCATTTTTTGATTAACAAGAAGTACATGTGAGGAGAGGGGGGGAACCAAATGTTGCTACCCTATAGAGTAGTAAGAATACCCTATAGTAGTTTGATACTCTCTAGTTTTGTTGGCTCAAAAGGAAGAGGAAACAGAGTTTGGTAATATTTCATTTGGGTGATTGAGCAGCATTTGCAACTGCAAACAGGTTGAAATATATTAACATTATATAAATGTCATAAATATATATGACATTAATGTCATAAATATATATGACATTAATGTCATATACTGCTCAGTCAAAAATTAAATTTATATGTATCCATATTGACATGCGGTGTTAAACCTTCAGTTCTGTACCATTAGAGTAAATGCTGACAATGCAGGGCTCAGGGCTTAGTTTCTAACTTCCACGGCACAGCATCTGCTCTGGCTTGCTTTCTGGATTCCTGTCTTGCACTTAATTCTTTTTCCTATTTTGTATGCATCACCTTACAACCAGAGCCTTGCCCACCAACTGGCTTTAGTTCTTTTCTTGTTATTCTAACATCTGACTTAATGGATTTCCCTTTGTATCCTTGTCTAAAATACACTAAATGGTTGGAGGATTACTGTCAGATTTAAACCACACTTAAGATAAGTGTTGACTTGGACCCCACAGCATGCATCTTACATGATGGTGCAGATGGGAAAAGATTTAGGTAACTATGGGAGAGAAATACACAGTTAATAAATATAGAAAGTAACTTGCTTTTTTCCCTACACAATTTTTGTTATTAATTCAGAGACAGAATGTTTGCTGGATGTACCAGTAGTCTGACCTCAGATGGGCTTGAGATTTTGTCTATATTTTTAAAACCTCAAAATTTTAGGTGTGGGGGTAACATTATGCTATCATTGGATGATACCCATCAGATTCCCTTTCTTTCAGTGGGACTCAACTCCATTGTCATTTCTTCCTTATCCAGACTACCCCTCTCACTGGGTTAGCCCCCTCCATCTATCAGTTCTTTACCAACCTGTCAATCAGTCCTCTGTTAAGGCAGGCATCACATTGTATAGCATTTATTCATACATGTATTTTCCACTTCGGATTGTAAGCTTATTAGCAGGCAATATCTTTGACTACATACTTTCCAGGGCCTAGCTCAAAGCCTGGTTTATAGTAGGCACTCAACAAAGATTAGCACCTTCATAGTAACAAACAACTCTCAAATCTCAGTGGCTTAAGACAATCTTGGATTGGCAAAGGCCCTGTTACCCAGTGTCCTCACTGAGGGAGGTAGGCTAAGGAAGCCTTTACAGACTTGGACGCAAGAGAGGTATAGAAATGGTGAATCATGCCAGTTCTTGATGTTTCAGCTTGGAACTGACACATCACTTTCTCTCATGTTTCATTGATCAAAGCAAGGGACATAGCCACACCTAATGTGATAAGGATGAGGAAGAACAACAATGCTGTGTTTCTGAAAGGAAAGAACAAGAGTAATAGTGAGCAACACCAGTGCCTGTTAAGCCAGTGTCTGAGATGTGGTAGGCACTCGATACATAATTAATGAATGAAGTACCTAAAACTACCTGTTAGGATTTTAATTTTTTCTATACCATGAGCAGAATAACCTCAAGTAATGAAATAATCTAATAACTACATTAAAAAATGAGTATACTAATATTATTATCTAAGCTATGTTCAACAGACATTTGGAGACCTTTTTGGTAACGCTCTGTTCATTTATTCATACCTAGGGAAGTGACTAGGGATATATATTAGTTACGTTTGATTTTATACTTTCAGATGTATAAAGTATGAAATGGCCACAGTAAAGTGAAAGTGTTAGTTGCTCAATTGTGTCTGACTCTTTGTGGCCCCAGGGACTATAGCCTGCCAGGCTCCTCTGTTCATAGAATTCTCCAGGCAAGAATAGTGGAATGGGTAGCCAGTCCCTTCTACAGGGGATCTTTCCAACCCAGGAATCAAACTTCGGTCTGCATTGCAGATAGATTCTTTACTGTCTGAGCCACCAGATTTGTATAATTATGATTTTCCCCTGAATCTTTTAGAAGATTTGAAAGAAAACATCGAAGGCTTCAACTGACATATTAAGTTAGTCTGATCAAGAAGTTCTTTAACCCTTTTTTTTTGGAGGAGTTAGTGTCTGGCTCAAAAATTGGGCAAGAGCTTAGGAAAAATGAGCATGTACTCAACTTAAAAGTGAAGTATTGCTTCAGATTGTATGTTAGTATTTTACACTAATTTTTTCATTCATTGTCAAGGCAACCCAAACACATTGTATAAATGTGGAAAACACAAACTAGTTTGAGAAAGATGACTTAAAAATCACTAGTGTGATTTATTTCCTTCCATTGTTACTGTTGTATAACGAGTATCTGGAAGAGGAAAGAGAAGATACTGGCCTGTAATAAGGGGGTAGCAATGGAAAAACAAGAAATGATCAGATTCAGACAATATTTTAATGACAGTGTTAATGGGATTTGTTGATAGATAAAATGAGAAAGGAGGGAATGAAGAAGTGACAGATGGTAGAGAATAGAGGATATAATGATAGAGGAGATCAATGATGATTCCTTACATTCTGGCTTAAACATCTGTGTGTAATTCATGTGTATAGGTGGGTGTGTATATAAGACTGCACTCATTGTATGGTTTTTAAAACTTTACTGAACATTATATTAATGTACTTTTTATGTTATAAACATACCTCAAAATAAGATTTTAAGTGGTTTAATATACACTCATGACATACTATGGCTTTTAGTTTTCTCCCTATTATTGGGAAATTAGGGTATTTTTTCTTTTTAATAAATACCATAGTAATGTTCTCAGCTTCTCCATCTTTGGCTGCAAAGAATATAATCTATCTGATTTTGGTGTCGACCATCTGGTGATGTCCATGTGTAGGGTCTTCTCTTGTATTGTTGGAAAAGGGTGTTTCCTATGACCAGTGCATTCTCTTGGCAGAACTCTATTAGCCTTTGCCCTGCTTCATTTTGTACTCCAAGGCCAAATTTGCCTGTTACTCCAGGTGTTTCTTGAAATCAGAGATTATATTCTTTGCAGCCAAAGATGGAGAAGCTCTACACAGTCAGTTAAAACAAGACCGGAAGCTGACTGTAGCTCAGATCATGAACTCCTTATTGCCAAATTGAGACTGAACTTGAAGAAAGTGGAGAAACCACTAGACCATTCAGGTATGACCTAAATCAAATCCTTTATGACTATACAGTAGAAGTGAGAAATAGATTTAAGGGACCAGATTTGATAGACAGAGTACCTGATGAACTATGGATGGAGGTTTGTGATATTGTACAGGAGACAGAAATTAAGACCATCCCCAAGAAAAAGAAATGCAAAAAATCAAAATTGCTGTCTAAGGAGGCCTTACAAATAGCTGTGAAAAGAAGAGAAATGAACAGCAAAGGAGAAAAGGAAAGATATACCAATTTGAATGCAGAGTTCCAAAGAATAGCAAGGAGAGATAAGAAAGCCTTCCTCAGTGATCAATGCAAAGAAATAGAGGAAAACAATAGAATGGGAAAGACTGGAGATCTCTTCAAGAAAATTAAAGATACCAAGGGAACATTTCATGCAAAGATGGGCTCAATAGAGGACAGAAATGATACGGACCTAACAGAAGCAGAAGATATTATGAAGAGGTGGCAAGGATACACAGAAGAACTGTACAGAAAAGATCTTCACAACCCAGATAATCCCGATGGTGTGATCACTCACCTAGAGCCAGACATCCTGGAATGTGAAGTCAAGTGGGCTTTAGGAAGCATCACTATGAACACAGCTAGTGGAGGTGATAGAATTCCAGTTGAGCTATTTCAAATCCTGAAAGATGATGCTGTGAAAGTACTGCACTCAATATGCCAGCAAGTTTGGAAAACTCAGCAGTGGCCACAGGACTGGAAAAGGTCAGTTTTCATTCCAGTCCCAAAGAAAGGACATGCCAAAGAATGCTTGAACTACCACACGATTGCACCCATCTCACATGCTAGTAAAGTAATGCTTAAAATTCTCCAAGCCAGGCTTCAGCAATATGTGAACCATGAGCTTCCAGATGTTCAAGCCGGTTTTAGAAAAGGCAGAGGAACCAGAGATCAAATTGCCAACATCCGATGGATCATCGAAAAAGCAAGGGAGTTCCAGAAAAACATTTCTGCTTTATTGCCTATGCCAAAACCTTTGACTCTGTGGATCACAATAAACTGGAAAATTCTGACAGAGATGGGAATACCAGACCACCTGACCTGTCTCTTGAGAAACCTGTATGCCGGTCAGGAAGAAACAGTTAGGACTGGACATGAAACAACAGACTGGTTCCAAATAGGAAAAGGAGTACGTCAAGGCTGTATATTGTCACCCTGCTTATTTAACTAATATGCAGAGTACATCATGAGAATTGCTGGGCTGGAGGAAGCACAAGCTGGAATCAAGATTGTCAGGAGAAATATCAACAACCTCAGATTTGCAGATGACACCACCCTTATGGCAGAAAGTGAAGAAGAACTAAAGAGCCTCTTGATGAAAGTGAAAGAGGAGAGTGAAAACATTGGCTTAAACTTAACATTCAGAAAACTAAGATAATGGCACCTGGTCCCATCACTTCATGGCAAATAGATGGGGAAACAGTGGAAACAGTGGCTGACTTTATTTTTCTGGGCTCCAAAATCACTGCAGATAGTGACTGCAGCCATGAAACTAAAAGATGGTTACTCCTTGGAAGGAAAGTTACGACCAACCTAGACAGCATATTAAAAAGCAGAGACATTACTTTGCCAACAAAGGTCCATCTAGTCAAGGCTATGGATTTTCCATTAGTCTTGATGGATATGACAGTTGGTCTATAAAGAAAGCTGAGTGCAGAAGAATTGATGCTTTTGAACTGTGGTGTTGGAGAAGACTCTTGAGAGTCCCTTGGACTACAAGAAGATCCAACCAGTCCATACTAGAGGAGATCAGTACTGGGTGTTCATTGGGAGGACTGATGTTGAAACTGAAACGCCAATCCTTTGGCCACCTGACGCAAAGAGCTGACTCATTGGAAAAGACCCTGATGCTGGGAAAGATTGAGGGCAGGAGAAGAAGGGGACGACAGAGGATGAGATGGTTGGATGGCATCACCGACTCAATGGACATGGGTTTGGATGGACTCCGGGAATTGGTGATGGACAGGGAGGCCTTGCGTGCTGCGATTCTTGCGGTCACAAGGAGTCGGACACGACTGAGCAACTCAGCTGAACTGAACTAAATGTTAGGTTCCACCTACTTCCTTTTTTCCTCAATTCAAAAAAAATTGATGTGAGGGAATTTGCCATGGTTTGCGGTAATTTCAACATGGCAAACCAACATGTGATACAGTTATTCAGAAATAGAAAGAACCAAGACTGGATAGAGGTCATATTGATTTCAGTCCTCCAAGGGGGACATGGTGAGATAGATATAGGTTGAACTAGACTGGTGTTGCTTTCAAGGTCAGAATTGGTGGTGACAGACAATTGTTGAGAGGGACATTTGTGACCTGTCAAGAGCCAGAGGGCAGGGCCAGACCCCAGCTGGGAAGCAATTCTAAAGGAGAATCTTAAAAAAACAATATTTTGAGGTCCAGTCCAAAAGATAATCATGTTTTTTTTTCATAAGGGTAGGGCTCTGGGTTGGAGGATAAGGACTCCATAGCAGAGCTTGTTGGGAGGAAGCTGCAGCTTGGAGGGTGTGAGGACTCAGGCCATCACTAGGATTTAAGCAGCCAGACTGTTTCTTGGCCCGACTCTGTGGGTGAAAGGCAGTTCCTTATTAGGCTGCCTGCATTTGCCCAGGAAATCTGTGAGGCTGAGCAAGCAAGATGAAGATCCTCCGTCTGAGGCTGGGAGGGAGTGGGGAAGCCTGTGATGGATAATTGAAAACTTGTGTTCATTGAGTGTCTCACCTGTGGGACAGTAGGAGTCAGGAGGGGCTGGAGATATGATAGAAATACTGTACATAACCCTCTTCCTTAAGCATGTGTGTTGGTCACAGAAACAAGCACATTATGATATTTGTTACTAACCAAATGTGATTCTGTTTACATATTACATGCTACAGAGATGTAGTAACTGGTATCTGAGGTGCCTAAGTAGTTGGAGGACAGTCTTAGCAGTACCTGAGTTCAGTGGGAATGTTTGAATTGCATTTTCACTTTGATGATAACTTAAAGTATTTTGATCAGTTATAATGTAACCTTTCACATTGGAAGGTTAGTTTATAATGAAAAGACATTTTCATAGACTATAACTTTAGTTTTTTAAGTTAATATTGTTCAAACTAGGGTTCAAAACATATTCTTACAGGTGCATCCATTAAAAAATTCTTTTATTCACTGTGCAAAATAGAATATTAATCTGAACCTCAAAGAATGTGTGGGTTCAAATGGGTATAAAAGAAGGAGAAAGCGGTTTCCATGAGAGGAGAGAGTTAGATCAAGGATAATTGTGGTGCCTCTGGGATGCCTGAGAACTTGAGTGATGTATCAGTTTCAGGTTTCTAGATATTCTACCTGACACTGATACGTCAGGAATGTGGGGACCACTCTTCCCTCTGCTGCTGCTAAGTCACTTCAGTCATATCTGACTCTGTGCAGCCCCATAGACAGCAGCCCACTAGGCTCCCCCGTCCCTGGGATTTTCCAGGCAAGAACACTGGAGTGGGTTGCCATTGCCTTCTCCAATGTATTAAAGTGAAAAGTGAAAGTGAAGTCGCTCAGTGGTGTCCGATTCCTCATGACGCCATGGACTGCAGCCTACCAGGCTCCTCCGTCCATGGGATTTTCCAGGCAAGAGTACTGGAGTGGCACCTTATCTTTGACAAAGGAGGCAAGAATATACAATGGAGAAAAGACAACCTCTTTAACAAGTGGTGCTGGGAAAACTGGACAGCCACTTGTAAAAGAATGAAACTAGATCACTTTCTAACACCATACACAAAGATAAACTCAAAATGGATTAAAGATCTAAGCATAAGACCAGAAACTATAAAACTCCTAGAGGATAACATAGGCAAAACACTCTCTGCTATAATCCAAAGCGGGATACTCCATGACCCACCTCCCAGAATATTGGAAATAAAAACACGAATAAACAAATGGGACCTAATTAAAATTAAAAGCTTTTGCACAACAAAGGAAACTATAAGCAAGGTGAAAAGACAGCCTTCAGAATGGGAGAAAATAATAGCCAATGAAGCAACAGACAAACAATTAATCTCAAAAATATACAAACAACTCCTGCAGCTCCATTCTAGAAAAATAAACAACCCAATTAAAAAGTGGGCCAAAGAACTTAACAGACATTTCTCCAAGGAAGATATAAAAATGGCTAACAAACACATGAAAAGATGCTCAACATCACTCATTATCAGAGAAATGCAAATCAAAACCACAATGAGGTACCACTTTACACCAGTCAGAATGGCTGCCATCCAAAAGTCTACAAGCAATAAATGCTGGAGAGGATGTGGAGAAAAGGGAACCCTCTTACACTGTTGGTGGGAATGCAAACTAGTACAGCCACTATGGAAAACAGTGTGGAGGTTCCTTAAAAAGCTGCAAATAGACCTGCCATATGACCCGGCAATCCCACTGCTGGGCATATACACCGAGGAAACCAGAATTGAAAGAGCCACGTGCACCCCAATGTTCATCGCTGCATTGTTTACAATAGCCAGGACATGGAAGCAACCTAGATGCCCATCAACTGATGAATGGATAAGAAAGCTGTGGTACATATACACAATGGAATATTACTCAGCATTAAAAAAAAAATTCATTTGAAGCAATTCTACTCAGATGGACGAAACTGGAGCCCATTATCCAGAGTGAAGTAAGCCAGAAGCAAAAACAACAATACAGTATATTAACACATATATATGGAATTTAGAAAGACAGTAATGAGAACCCAACATGGGAGACAACAAAAGGAACGCGGATGCATAGAATAGACTTGTGGACTTTGTGGATGAGGGTAAGGGTGGGATGATATGGGAGAAGGGCATTGAAGCATGTTAATTGTCATGTGTCTAATCAATCGCCAGCCCAGGACTGATGCTCGGGACTGGTGCAGCGAGATTTCCCAGGGGGGAGGGAGGAGGGAGGGGGGACCCGGAGGGGAAGCATATGTAAACCCATGGTGATATCATGACAATGTATGGCAAAAACAATAATTAAAAAAAAAAAAAAAGAGTACTGGAGTGGGTTGCCATTGCCTTCTCCACTCTTCCCTCTACTATTGTTAATACCTCCCTTTTTCCAAAGGATGCAGGAAGTTTTTTAAGTCTTTCTGTTGAGAAGGTAACCCTCTTACTCCTCTTTTAAAGAATCATCTTCTTTACAATATTGTAAAGTAAAAAAGTCAATAAAGAAAAAAAAAGAATCATTGTCTAACCCTCATGTTATTGATCATAAAATTTTCTTTCTCTGCTAGACTAGAACTTCTGAGTGGTTAATGTTTCTTACAGAGACATCCAAAGGAAAGCCCATCGCCTCATCCCTTCAGATGTTTGCTAGGTACTCAGGAAGCAGGTGGTCCTCCAGGGAGTAGAACACTAAAGGGTCATTGTCTTTTTTAGGTACCACCCCCTCATCTTGCACCTGTACTTGGTATTATGGCTTTGTTCCTCTCAAATACCACTGATGTTCTGTTGGATTATTTTTCTTTTGTTCAGAAAACATCCCAGATCAGTGGTCTTTAGTCGTCTTCATTTTGCAGGGCAGCTCTACTAGGTTTATTACTAAAACAGCAGTGTAGCAGATTGCCAGCCTATTTGTGTACCCATGTAAGCTAACAACTGGTTGGTCTTTTTAAATCTTTATTAAGTAAAGCTGTCTCTTTCTCTCTTTTTTTTTCTTTGCAGATTCCAACAAGATTATGGCAGAGCAGAGCCACATGCAAAAGCAGCTGGATTTACAGAATGGTAGCTTAGAGGCAGGCTTTGTGGAGAATTCCCTCGAAAACGATTCCCAAAACATGATGGAGAACCTGACCCCAAAGAAATATTCTTCCAGTCTGAGATTTAAAGCCAATGGAGACTGTTCTGGCTCCTATTTAACCCTCTCACAACCTGTGCCTGCTAAAAGAAGCCCTTCTCCGTTGGGAACCAGTGTCAGAAGTAGCCCTTCTTTGGCCAAAATCCAGGGAACTAAGCAGTTCTCTTGCGATGGAAGTGACAAAAGTATTTCCATGAAACCACCCACCCCTTTACGCAGCACTTCACCCTCCCTTAGTGGATATGCACTTGGGAGAGCAGATTTTGATCATTTTCTTGGCCGGGACTCCGAAAGGTCCTTGAGGCTTTCAGATAAGCCTCCCTATTCCAAATACAGCTCAAGGAATAAATCCCATGACAATGTCTACTTTCTCGGAGGGCTGGAAGGCCGAAAAGCATCTGGGTCACTCCTGACCATGTGGAATGGAAGTTCCCTGAGTGACACTGGCTCCTCGCCCATCAATAGGTCAGGGGCAGCCAGCATGCCTTCAAGCCCAAAGCAAGCCAGGAAAATAAGCATCCAGGACAACCTGACACTTCAGCCCAAGTTGAGCAGACACCGGGACCCGGCATCTGAAAACATCAGTTTAAGAACCAGGAAGTACTCTAGCGGCAGCCTGAGTCACATGGGCGCCTACAGCCGCTCTCTCCCCAGGTTGCATAGAGCCACCGAGAACCAGCTGGCACCTCTCAGTCTGCCTCCAAGAAGTTCTCTGGGCAATTCCAAACGAACGAAACTGGGGGAAAAGGAACTACCTCATAGCATCACAGACAATGACAATTACCTGAATTTTTCTTCTTTGAGCTCAGGAGCTTTGCCCTATAAAACCTCTGCCTCTGAGGGCAGTCCATACGTGAGTTCCACCCTCAGCGTGCCTGCCAGTCCTCGAGTGGCTCGCAAGATGCTTCTGGCCTCCACCTCCTCCTGCACCTCTGACGACCTTGACAGGGCTTCCTACTCGGGTACCAGCCCAGGTCATTCGTTTCCTCCTGGGGAGCTGGACCGAGCGTTTGCAGCCAGAAGGAACTTCTCGTGTGGATCTGTTGAGTTTGATGATGCAGACTTGGACAGCCTCAGACAGGCCTCAGGAACCCCTCAGCCTGTCCTTCGGGAACGGAAAAGCAGCATTAGCTCCATTTCCGGACGAGATGACCTGATGGATTATCACCGGCGGCAGAGGGAGGAGAGACTCAGGGAGCAGGAGATGGAGCGATTGGTAATCTCTTCATCTGACTTGACCTCACTGTTTCATTGAACAGCTTCTTGGAGACAAGCTCCAAGGATACATGTGGGGGTGGAATTTCCCTATGCGCCAGCTCCTGGTGTCCCTTCTTAGATTTCCTCCTGCTAACCTTCCTCTTCCCAAATCACTATTATTAGTTATATAGGGCTGTTCTGAAGGTCTACATGTGCCTGATGTTATATTAAATTGCTCTGCAGAAGCCTCACAAGTATAAATTCTTGATAAATCTAACAAAGGTAGTTGTGAATTTTACTGAATTTCTTTAAGTCTTAAAGACTTTTTTTTTTAATTGGTTTTGCCATACAATGACATGATATCGCCATGGGTGTACATATGCTCCCCCTCCAGAACCCCCCTCCCTCCTCCCTCCCTCCTCCCTCCACCCCGGGAAATCCTGGTGCACCAGCCCCTAGCATCAATCCTGGGCTGGCGATTGATTTCACATATGATAATTAACATGTTTCAATGCCGTTCTCCGATATCATCCCACCCTTGCCCTCTCCCATAGAGTCCATGAGTCTGTTCTATACGTCTGCTTTCCTTTTGCTGTCTCACATGCTGGGTTCTCATTACCATCTTTCTAAATTCCATATATATGCGTTAGTATACTGTATTGTTGTTTTTCCTTCTGGCTTACTTCACTCTGGATAATAGGCTCCAGTTCTGTCCACCTGAGTAGAACTGATTCAAATGAATTCTTTTTAATGGTTGAGTAATATTCCATTGTGTATATGTACCACAGCTTTCTTATCCATTCGTCAGTGGATGGGCATCTAGGTTGCTTCCATGTCCTGGCTATTGTAAACAATGCGGCGATGAACATTGGGGTACACGTGGCTCTTTCAATTCTGGTTTCCTTGGTGTGTATGCCCAGCAGTGGGATTGCTGGGTCATATGGCAGGTCTATTTGCAGTTTTTTAAGGAATCTCCACACTGTTTTCCATAGTGGCTGTACTAGTTTGCATTCCCACCAACAGTGTAAGAGGGTTCCCTTTTCTCCACATCCTCTCCAGCATTTATTGCTTGTAGATTTTTGGATGGCAGCCATTCTGACTGGTGTAAAGTGGTACCTCATTGTGGTTTTGATTTGCATTTCTCTGATCATGAGTGATGTTGAGCATCTTTTCATGTGTTTGTTAGCCATTCTTTTAAAACTATGAGGAAAAACTGATATGTATTATTTATGTCATCAAATTTGAATGTATATGCTATGATGGTAATAGTCAATGAAATGACAACTCACTGGGAATTCAGCAGAAAGTTTTTCTGTATAGCAGGTTGTCTGAGAAGTTGAAAGGTTGCCCTGTAGTGCTCAACCTTTTTTCTGCACTGTATATGTGCACACACACACACACACCACACATCATACTTCAGCCATGTCTTAAGACATATAATGACTGCAAACTTCACGTGTCCCCCAGAGTTACTGAGTTGTCTTTTTCTGTGGATTTATGATTGCTATAAAAAATATTGAAAACAGTAAGAGGGAACAGGAGAGTCCCACTAATGAATGAGAACAAGCTGGCACATTTTTCTATTCTCTTTTCTTTTAAGCATATGTTTTTTAGGGTGAATACCTGTCAGATTATTTTCATTCATTAATGATTAATGATTTCCTTACTGTGGGAAGCAGTAAGATGGTAGAGCTGATGTTCTGAAGTATAGGAGTATCAAAGTATTTTAGTTACCAAAAAAAAGTATGCTGGAATAAGATTTCTGAATCCCATACAAAGCTAGTTAATGCCCGACTGGACAGTAAAATTGTAACTTTTGGATTATAACGAACAGAAACTATCTACATCTATACAGGACAGAATTTTCTTGAAATTTTAGAAAAGTAATTATCTGCGTCAGTTGCAGCCCTTGGTAAGTTAATGCCTATCCTTACAGAGTTTCCAAATGTCCTGAGCCATATACTAGTGAATGAAGACAAATGTGTATGCCCCAGAGAGCTTGGTGTCCTGTGGGTGGGGATAGCAGTTTCTTTGTTACCATACATAATCTCCAAATACTTTTCATGATCACAAAAAGGCGTTATATTTGGGCTTGATTCATTGACATAAATTAGAAAAGGTTGTAATTAGCATATAAAGGCCTTCTTGTATGTGAATAGCAAACCTAGCGCTATACTGTACTGGACAACTCTTATTGATAAAACCAAAGAATCTATCTGATAATTTATTAAGGTATCTAAGCGAACATTTCAGTGGCTTCATCTCTCCAGAAGTCTTCCTTAAATGCTTTTATTTACTCTTCTGTTCTAAGGAAAAGAAACCAAACTTGAAGTTCATTGCCAGCAGGTTTCATCTTTAGCATGCATAAGTTTTGGTAAAGTTCTCTTTCCTCTAGTTTTCCCAAATCTGCTAAGGTTCCTGGCAGAACCTTTCTTACTACCTATAAAGTTGGTGTCCTGTAAGCCACAAACAGGTCTTAGATCAACTTCTTAGGAGAGGTTTTGGGTTTTAACTTCAGATATGAAGCTATAACCCTTTTTCCTTTATAAAGAGCTTGTAGTAAGAAATGAGGCTTATTTTTAAGTAAGACACTCTACATTTGGCCGCTATTGCATTGTCTTACTTGTCTGATTACATCCCAGTGAAAGGGAAAACAGATTCTTATTGAGTGTATGCATATAATGTTATTGCCATTAAAAAGTAAAGTGACTCAGAAAAAAAATATCACTTCTTGAATTCTGAGAGGCCACGGAGAACAAGCTGCCACTTAAAGAATGTTTCATTGAGTTTGCAAAATTGGAGTCAACTGAATTGAGGGTTAGAGATAGATCACGATGAATAGTAAAAGGGTTTTCCCCATCAGAAAATAGAACATTAAGATTAATGCCAATAATTTTCCAAACTACATATCTGCATTTAGAAATCAGATTTCCAGTTTCAGTTCCATGAATTCTATATTATTAATTCTTATTCCTCTAGTCTTGAGTCATTAATTTGATTTCATATAGTCATCTATTTCTGGACTAAATAAAGTCTTGAAAGTCTGATTTAGTTGCTAGTACTACATGATATTTGCCTATATAATGCCAGCTCTTCTGTCAGCCTCTGCCCGTAAGTCCATTCTTTGAAATATTAAGAGTAAAGAGTATCTGGTAAAGTTCTATCCATGAGGCTCTGAGACTGTCTTTCTTTGTTAAAGGTGGCATCCTCATCTATAATTTAAGCAGTCTTTAGGTAAGCATGAGAGGAAAGCACAGACTGTTGGGTGAGGGTAAGGGCAAGTGGCTGTGGTTAATCTGCAGTTAATTTAACAAACTTGATCAACAAGGAAAGTTTGAATCTTCTATTATGCAATAGGATGTTGATCTTATTTATTTAGTGTTTCACATAAGGGTAAGAACATATTACAGAGGGTGAGGATATTGACATATATCCAGAGCCTTTCCATAAGGTATGCAATCGCTGAGCTTTATAATAGTTAACTTATAAAAAAATTAGATGAGGGAAAGCTGAGCTTCTCATTTGATCTGACAAATCTTCCTATTCATTTTTTGATAGTGTTGAGCTATTTATACAAGTGATTAGTGAGTAAACCTAAATGTTTCTAGCATTCTTTTTGTAAGGTTAAGAAAAAAAATCTTTGCCATTGCCCAAGGATCTTCTGGGAAAACTTAGAGATAGTTCTAGTGTGAAAGGTATCTTTGAAAAATTTGTTTTCCTGAATTTAGGGTCTGATCTTGGGAAGGCAAAATCAAATATTAATTAGAGATTAATAATATAGGATTACGGGTGCCTGAGAAAATGAATGTTGCAGTTTGATTACCTAATAAAATGAGGATAAGTTATTTATTATAAATAATAAATCTTAAAGTATTCAGAAATGAACTATTTTGATCATTTTAAATATGCAAGTATATATCCCAGTTAGGATAAGACACAAAAGATTATGCTTTTGAGATGCTGAAACTCTTCTCTCTGGACAGATTACAAAAATAAATTTTTACTACCTTTTGTAAGCATAGGCTGATTTCTCCAAGGTTAGTAAGTAGGTTCTTTCATTAGGAGATAACTCCATTTCAGTTTTACATTAATAGGATACCTCTCATAAAAAAGTTACTTCATAAATAAACTCATCAGTGCTATTCAAATTATGCCAAAATTTTAACATTTTATTACATCTTTACAGAACTATTTGTAAGTGTTATAAACCAAGTCAAATATGCTCCTTTTCTGCAAATCTCAAATTTCTCATGTAATTTTATTCATTTTATTAAAGTACCGTTGATTTACACTATTGTATTACTTTCAGATGTACAACATGGCATATTCAATATTTTTATAGATTACATTCTACTTAAAGTTATTATAAGATAGTAACTATATTCCCTGTGCTATACCATATATTATTATAGTTTTTTATTTTATACATAGTAATTTGTGCCTCTTAATTCCTTACTGCTATAAGTCCCTCCCCACTACCCTCTCCCCACAGGTAACTACTAGTTTGTTCTCTGTATCTGTGAGTCTGTTTCTGTTACATTTATTCATTTGTTTTATTTTTTAGATTCTACATGTAAGTGCTGATGTACAATATTTGTCTCTCTCTGGCTGACTTACTCATTAAGCATAATATCCTACAGGTCCATCTGTGTTGCTGCAAATGGGAAAACTTCATTCTTTCTATAGCTGAGTAATATTCCATTATCTGTGTATATTACATCTTCTTTTTTCATCGGATGTCAGTATATCTACTTGTTCTAAAATGACAGTCATTTAAATTCTAAAAAAAAAAATCTACGTTTTTTACTCCCTCCTCCACATTTTAAGTTTTTGATGTCATGTTTTACATCTTTATGTCTATCCCTTAGTTGTTTATTGTAGTTACAATTGATTTTACACTTTTTGTCTTTTAGTCTTTGTGCTCGATTATTATAGTTGATCCACAGCCTTTACTATAAGTTTGCCCTACCTGCAGGATTTTTCCTTTCCTATAAATTCTCACTTCTTATTGCAGTCTTTCTTTTTCCTCTTAGAGAAGACCCTTTAACACTTCTTTTAGGGTCACTTTAGAATTAATGAACTCAATATTTTGTCCACTACCAGGTAAAAAATAAAGTACTTGTCTGAGAAGTACTTCATCTCTTCCTCACTTCTGAAGGATAACCTTGTTGGGTAGAGTATCCTAGGTTGCAGGGTTTTCCCTTTCAGCATTTTAAATATATCGTGCTGCTCCTGTCTGGCCTGCAAAGTTTCTGAAGAAAAAAGAACTGATAACTTTATGGGGATTCTCCTGTATTCTCTCTGTTTTTCTCTTGATGCCTTTAAAATTCTCTCTTTACAATTAACATTTTCCATTTTAATTATGATATGTTCTTTTTTTCTATCTTCTAGATCACTTATCACCAGTGTATCACCTCATTGTCTTTTAATTCCTTCTAATGTATTTTTCATTTCTGTTATTGTATTCTTCAGCTCTGACTGGTTCTTTTTTTTTTTTCTAGTTCCTTGTTGAAATTCTCACTGTGTCCATCTATTCTTTTCTCAAATACAGTTATAAGCACTTTTATAATTAATGCTTTTTATTTTTTTACCTGGTAAATTATTTATCTAATCTTTAGGGGTGTTCTCAGCACTGTTTTTTGTTCTGCTATTTGAAACAAACTCCTCTGTCTTCTCTTTTTGCTTAAATTTCTCTGTTTCTATGAAATTGGTGAATAGTTACCTGTTGCAGTTGTGAAGGTGTGTCCTTGTGTAGGAGTGTCCCTGGGCAGTCTGTATGAACCCAGTGGCTTTAGTGGGAGAGTTGGATCCAAAGTGAGCATGGATGGCGCTTTCCCCTGGGGAAAACTGTCAGCTGTCGCCTTTGTAGGAGGTAAAGATGGAGATGGAGAGGTGGAGCCAGGGCCCCTTGTGAACCTGGGCTTCTGGTATGCTTAATGACTGACATCCTTCTACTGGAGGCAGGCCCAGCTCTCAGGGTGCTGGAGCAAAAGCCCTTTGGGTTGGATTCAGACTGGTTCCATTCCCTCTAGTTGTGTGCTTTCTTTTCACAGTGGCACTTCCACCCTAGAGAAGAGCAAGCCAGAGCTAGGAGGCCTGGTTTCGGCACTGGGCTCAGACTGTGTTGCATGCTGAGACAGTCCCAGCAAGCTGGTCGGAGCCCCGGGCGGTTTCCAGTTTGTCGCCCTCAGGACCACTTGCAGCCAGATGGGCCTTTCCCCTTTTCAGAGACAGAACATGGCTGAGCTGGCTCTGCTTCCTCTGTATGCACGTCCTCCTGTCTTCCAGAAACAGCAGCGCTGCCCTAGTATGGTGCAGCAGGAGGGCAAGAGGGGAGGGGCTGCCGTCGGCACCCTGTGCAGGCAGGGCTGCACCGTAGGGTGGTCGTGAGAAACCATCTGGAGCCCTGAGCAGTTTCGGTCCGCTTCCTGCGCCTTGCTCTGGGAGCAAGGAAACGCGTGTGCTCTTCACAAGCGGAGTCTCAGTTTCTTACAGCCCTCCAGTAAGTCCCACTGGTTTTCAAAGCAGCTGAAGGGTCACATTTTCTGGCGTTTTACCTAGGACTGGGGTACCCATCACTCTCCAGGGAGGACCCCTGAGCCAGTGATAACCCCTTCACCTTCTGCATCCCCTCATAGAGATGTGGGTACCAACCTCATAGCTTTCCTTCCCTTCCCCTTGACTGTGTGTGGGCCCTCCTTAATAGCCTTGGTTGTAGAAGAGCTTCCAAGTTGTGCTCATTGGAAGTGGTTCCACACATGGTTGTACTTTTAATGTGTTTGTGGTGGGGGGCAGTTGAGCTCAGCATCCGCTTTCCACTATCTTGAACTCCCTAACATCCAAATCTATGATTTTTTAAATTTCTGTCAACTTTTGTTCTTCACAATCTTCTTTCACTTTCTGGAACAACCAGACACTAAGGCAAATGACTTAAGATATTGTAAATCATGTTTAAGGTGACACATCACAGAATATAGTTACTATTGGTATAAAAAGACTTGTCACAATTATAATTGTGTGGTTGAGCATGAGTGTTGTATTTTTTTTAATCTTATACTGTATATAGAAATAATCTTATCTTTTTAGTAAACTAGTACAAGGCATTAAAGAAGTTCACATCAACTAATCTATGATAAAACTAATCTAAACTTATCTTAAAGATGAAATTATACTTGTATTATACTATGCACTGATAAGATAATGCAAAGACATATAGCTGTTTTTTAAACTAAATTATCAAATCAGTGTTTGATAATTTGTATAAAGATTCACTTTAGTCATATAAAGAAAACTGTTTCTGATGTCAAGACTTTTGATAAAGAAGGTCTTTTGCTTAAAAAGAATACATTTAAATTTTTAGAATTTCATTTTAGGGGAAATTTTGGGAATATTAGATTTATTTAAATGCTTATTAGTCTCTATAAACCAATCATAATAGAGGTCCTTTATTTTAATTTATTATTATCTTCAGAAAGTAGGAAAACATTTCACTATCACATGGCGATATTTTTTCTCAGTTACAGAGACGGCAAAAAATATTGTTCTGATTTCAGTTCATAGATAGAAAACTAACAGATGAGAAAGAACGACAAACAAATGCTAAACCATGCTTGCTGGAGAAAGGCTGGCTTCCAGTTCTACCTGACAGATCACCAAGTAGTCAGATCATAAAACCAGATTCCCAGTTATAGCATCATTAATGCAGATAATTATCAGTTATTTGCAAACCAAAACCCTGCTCAGACGTAGACAAGAATCAGAAACAGAGTAGGTAAACACAAATGTTAGAGGACAGTGAGTCAATGAGGGTAAAGTTCTGCTGCCATTTGGGATTTACTCCAGGAGCCAAGAAAAGCTATGCCTGGGCTTCCAGCCCATGAGATATATTGTTCATGAGTAGTACAGTTCAGTTGGCTCTTCAGGATCCACTGGGACAATTAACTGGGATCTCCATGTTATCAAAGCATAATTTTCAAAAAAAGTAAACCCAACTCTTAAACAAATATAAAATTAATAAATGCCAAAGATTTATTGAATTCATTAATGAGGAAACCAAGCATGATAAAGTAGATACACTAAGCATAATTTCTGTAGTATTTTTTAACTTAAGTTTTGACTATCTCAGTGTTTCATTTAGATTTTTTTTTACATGTGTAATCTTTATTTGAAAACTTAAGATAATTATTTAAAGTATTAAAGACTGAACCCTAATCATGAACCTCCAAAGACCTACGAATGGGATACAACTGTTCACAGTTAGTCAATATTAAATAGCCTCCAACTGCTGCACTATTTGAATTGTTTCATTTTTAATAATTTTTTTCCCTTCTTTCTTGCTCTAAGCTGCCAGTTTTTCTTTTGTCATTGTGCCAATCTTTTTTTAATTTATAACTTTTAGAAACCAGATATCAAGCCTTGTTTTAAAATATTGCCAACTATGAGTTACTAGGTACAAGTGAGATCTTGAGAGGGTCCTGTGTGCATGAAGTGTGTGTACTTCAGCTCATAGACCTTGTGACATCATTTTGGGCTGATGAGTGGTCATTTAAACTTCCCAGCTGAAGAAAACTTCTGAGATGTTTTCCAAGTAGAAGCAATGGATAAGGTACCTCTAATGGGCTGGGATGCTGATCTTTTAATAAACTAGATGTTTCAAAGACTAAAGAAATCATTATAAAGTAGACAAGATATTCTTTCGTTCGGCTCGTTTGATTCCTGCCTCCCTTCCAATAATATAGAGGTGTAGTGATGGCTGTCTAGTTCATCGTATGGTCCAAGACAGTCAAAGTCATTTTAAGTAGAAAAGGGGAAAATAAAAGCTTAAAGCAAATCCTCCTGCTATTAAGACTCTATTTGGCTCCATCATCATAAGCATCTGTGTGCTATTGTGGAGAGCTGGTGGATTCCCACAGCTTGCTTTGTGTAGCAATCCAGTGTTTCCTTTCTGGTTGATGACAGTCATCTGCAGTGCCTTGATAAACAGCATTGTCGCTATTTAGAACTATGTAGAACCACACTTGGCATTCATTTCTCCATGCATGGAACAAGTTGTAATTTGATGCCAGTTCTCATGAGGCACCATGGAAAAACATTTTCTAACTTTTTACATAGTTTACCACCCTGGAGATGAGGTTGACTTCCATGGTATTTATCACTTGAATAGATGAAATGTCTGAGACAGCAGTTGTCTGCAATTTAGAAGATGTTTTGTTGTAGTAGCCTCCCTGAAAGCCCTTTACAACATTAAGAATTTTAAGTTGAAAAGGGCTGGGACTATGC
Organism: Antilocapra americana; assembly: GCA_007570785.1. Taxonomy (NCBI): domain Eukaryota; kingdom Metazoa; phylum Chordata; class Mammalia; order Artiodactyla; family Antilocapridae; genus Antilocapra; species Antilocapra americana. The sequence continues at coordinate 45,605,205 of ML664161.1, read as the reverse complement.
CTATCTTACTCACTGCTGTACATCTCTACCTCATAGCCAAGTATGCAGAATATAGGAAGCAATGTATACATGTTTTTCGAAAGAGTAGATGAATGGCATTCATTCTGGGTTTCCTTATTTTGTGGCCGAAGTCTGCACCCTTAGCTCCCAGATCTCAAACTTAGGTTTATGCATGTAGTTCTAGGTAACAGTGAAGCTGTCTACAAAAGGATACAAATATCTCAGCATAAATGCATTCTTTTTACTTCTAGAAATGGAAAAATTCTCTTCCACTTTTCAATTAAAAATAAAAGAAAAATATTTTATGTTGAAAAATTGTGGCATTCTTGGTAAGATCTGGTGCTGTTCAAAACCAAGGCTTGCATACTTTTGAGTAGACAGTAGGTGTAATGTTTCTGAAGTTAAATAAAAGTGTAATCGAGGATACCTTAGGAGTTAAAATATAAAATGGAATTTTATAAAAGTAATTATATATATTACCATATGTAAAATTGATAGCTAGTAGGAAGTTGCTATATAACACAGGAAGCTTAATCTGGTGCTCTGTGACAACCTAGAGGGATGGGATGGGGTAGGGGGTGGGAGAGAGGTTCCAGAAGGAGGGACATATCACATAGTTGTAGAGCGGAAATCAACGTAACAGTAAAGTAATTATGAATATCTTAGGAAAACATAAGGAATCACTTTAATTCAAAAACAATGAAAGGGTAGTAATATTCTATTCATAAATAAAGCATAAATTACCAATAAAAATTACTCAAAATATATGTATGTGTGTGTGTGTGTGTGTGTCCTCTCATCTCCCTGTGGTGGTAATATACAGATGGTATTTTAGAGGCCAGAGAGTAAACAACCTTGATACTTCAGTTCTGCAATTATAATAACTTATTTGGGAAACCAAGAAGAGTGAGCATTGTCAGATGAAAGTTACTCTACCTGTAGATGTGCTTTGCTTCCATATCTGCTGCTTGCTGCCTCCACTTCCTAGTGACTCCTGACCCCAAAGACAGTTTGGTCATTGAGACTGTTTTGTATTGTAAATTGGACAGCATTTCTTAGTTGGAAGCAGAATGGACAGTGTTATTAGAATGCTTATGGCTGCCTAGCCATCTCTCTTTTTTCCTAAGAGGAATGTGTTTGAAATGTCAAGGCAAACTTAAGTATTGAAAGCTATTTTGTACTCCCATCTGACTTGAAAGACATCTGCTTCCTGATGTGGCCCTTCCTCTTGCTACATCCTGACAAATAGTTTTAGTTTGAGAAAAAAAAAAGGTTGTACTAGTGGGAAGCCAGCCACTTAAACTGCAAATGGGGTGAGAGGTTGGTTTACTAAGCAAATATAGTGAGTGGCTCAGTCTTTTTAAAGGGATATTTAGAAATTATGACTCTCTTCCTGTATTCTAAGTCAGAATGTCCATTAGTTCATTAATTGATTTAATCTTCAGGTTTAACATAAGCTTTAAAATGATTTGTTTCTGTGGAGCCGTGCTTTTCTTAGCTCTGATGTTTAAAACAGCTGGTCAGCTCTCTTTGACTTTAAGGCCTTTTGGATGGTTTATAATCTGCTGCATGGGAGACAACAAAAGAAACGCAGATGTATAGAAGAGACTTGTGGACTTTGTGGATGAGGGTAAGGGTGGGATGAGATGGGAGAAGGGCATTGAAGCATGTTAATTGTCATGTGTCTAATCAATCGCCAGCCCAGGATTGATGCTCGGGACTGGTGCAGCGAGATTTCCCGGGGGGGAGGGAGGAGGGAGGGGGGACCCGGAGGGGAAGCATATGTAAACCCATGGTGATATCATGACAATGTATGGCAAAAACAATAATAAAAAAAATAA